>JZLH01S0628396.1:53081-81843 GCA_001188425.1 Eucidaris tribuloides | reverse complement strand
GGTTCATTTTTAGACCTCATCAAAAGACACTTGTAGCATGGGGAATCATGCGGCTCAGATTTTTTTAACTGTGGTAAATGTTAGCCAATACCTGACACTAGCAGATGTGCGCGAGGAAACTTTTTTTTTTCTAATCGACCTGAGGCAATCAGCGGTCGCCTTATGCCAACCCGACCCAGCCCGATTAACTGGAGCAATTTCTCCCAAAGCGGCAAACTATCGCGATGGTTTTACCCCTAACCGGGACCGACACGGACCCTAAAAATCTTTTAAAACGTTCCCCGACTCGACCCGATTTCGGTCCGCTGCGTCCGTGACAACATACAACCGAATTACCGCCACGATCTCTAGTTTTAACATGTAATGTTGCCTCAGAACACTTAAAAAAACTGTCTACCATCATTCAATAGAGTAATGATATGTACACATTAATGAACTCAGTACAATGTATGTTTTTGTGTTGCAAATATTACCAAAGTACATGCATGCACTCTACATTACATCATTACTGACTGATGGCGAGACATATTTTCAGTAAAGTGAAACACCGGAGGGGGGGGGTCACTCCCACATATTTGCTACCCGACGCGCGTCCACACACTTAAAAAATGGACCTCCCCTAATGGCATAAACTCCGCAGAAACCGTTTGAAAACATACACGCTAAATGGCTTGTAAAACCCGGCGTAAAAATGTTAAGAATTACCTAAATGGCGTTAAACCCGCCTAAAAATGGTTAAAAAAATATACCCTAAATGGCGTTAACCTGGCTAACAAAACAAAGTAAATACAAAGTACATATACAATGATGTTCATTCATCATAAGAAACCTTTTTTAGGCTTGAAAGCAACCAAAAGCAACATTACCAAAAAGTGACATTCCAATTTACAGCTTTGTATCCAATTTGTATTTGTAAGTACCTTATGATTTCTTTCTCGCTTCACTTACAATGAAAACACTGTCCTAACAAATGAGCAGTTGGTCGCACCTCCTCCAGACTTCCATATAGTTTATTCACTTTTATGATCTGCTAATGTCCTCTCAAGCATTGGTAGAGGCAATCTGCAGCAAATGCTCCATGTCATACATACCTTCTCCGCTGGGCATTGCTCTGACCTGTCCAATCTTGAATCTTGACATACATATGCTATCAATCGTTATCCCTGTACATAACCTAAATATTACTGCAATCCCCACTGTATACAACCCAGGGTGGCAGCGGGGCACTTGTTATAATGTGTGATACGTATGTGCGCGTAAGACCCCCATTTTCAGCCGCAAATTTCCGTTCCAGAGCATCTCATATTTCAGAAGTTACAGAAAACATTTCAATTTTTTCCAGTTCCAGAGACCCCCAAATTTGCCGTTTGCTTCTGATTTTCCTATTGCGGCGCGGCCGAGCAGGCATTGCTTCACGACACGGCGCGCCGGAACTTCGCCGCGTGCAGTCCAGAGATAGCATTTGAGTTTTCTGAAGCCTTAGCTCCAGTTCAGAGACCCCCATTTTTCGCTTTCAGCCCCGTTCAGAGCAACCGATTTTCGATTTCGCGTGCGCCACATGTATCACTTTGTAAGTCGAGTGCCCCCCCCCCCCCCCCCGGATGACAAGAACCCTCCTTCAAGTTTGTGGAATGTTGTCTGTTGCAAGGGATTTTGTCACTTCTTTCCCCCTGGATACTTGATAAGATTCCCAGCCCACAGTTTTCACATGTTCAGCAGATCCATCAGTGTACACGAGTCCATTTATCCGATGGAAGATGCATATGAGCCAAGTGTTGGGTTTCCTTCTGTGTTCTTTTGCTCACATTTCTATCAATACTGGGATGGACAATATAATCGAGGTTGATGTCTTCATTCCACGGTGAAACTGTGAGGGATTCAGAATTTATCTCAAATAAATATGATACCTGCTTCCTTGATCTCCCGGATCTACCAACAACAACATCGACCCTTCTCCCATCATCCTCTACCATCTGTCTTCTGGAAGATTTTGTACCAGTGGCCTTTGATGCTGTGGGTGTTGAAGAATTAGCAGTCAACAGTTGTAGCGCATCATGGTCTTTTTGTAGCATTACATACTGATCAGTGTCTACATGTACTCCAACTGAACTGAGACACAACATACTCCCAAATGAAAATAATGTAAGGTTTTGTCCTCCGTTTTATAACACCTATCATTAACATTTGTGTATGTCCTTGTTATCAACTGTACATTGGGATATTTTGTGAAATCTGATATAGGAATTGGTTGTCTGTACTCTATCATTCTCTTAAACACCTCATTTCGCATCCTTAAAACTCTGGCACTTTAGTGTCCTAGGCTTCCCCAAGTATTTTGTCTAAAGAACCATTGATTCCAAGCCTATATAGCTGTATGTCTTGGTTCATTCCATAAATGGAACAAGTTCCTCATCTACTTCTTGAAATGAGTGACTCAAGTGAACAACTAAGGATTGTTTCTTTCACCCCAAAACCTTCCCAGCAGCTGCAAGTAATGACAACTTCCTCTGAAGAAGAATGACGCGTTGCCTGTAAATAGCATTTTTTAGGTTATCCTTCGTTGCGATGTAGGGCCCCGTCTGTAATTGTATTGTACTGACGTTCTCCTGACATAACCTTTACCTTTAATGATGAATATCTTCCAACTTTGCGCGTTGTATTGAAATTTTGGTGTCCTGTAAGAGAAATGGCTGTGGCTCTCTCTTCAAAGAGATCTAGCTCTATGACCTTTACTGTGGTGTGTAATTCGATAGCCTTGACAACCCATATATTCTCTTGAGTAGAGGTCGCTGCCAGGAAACCCCTTTGTCATGGGTAGATTAAAATAATTAGGCGTGTTGTCCATCTTATCATACTAGAAAGTGTGAGAGGTCTCCTACTGTTCAGTTCATCTAGACCAGTTGCACCTTTTGGCATCAGATTTGAGCAGTTCTGTTTGATCTTGGGCGGGAGGCGACCCGCGAGAAACTAGAGGTTGAACGTGATGGCGAGGTGTGCTGTATGGTTGTGGAGAAGGCCAAGGTTCAACTCCATGATGTAAAGATCAATTCACATCCGAAAAGATCACACAAAATAACACCAGTATTTAATTTGACAATTTATTATATGGGGTATTTCCCCTTTAAAACTGTATTTTACAATGATAACACAAGCTTTAGATATTTAACTGAATTAAAGTACAATTACAATACTAAGTAAATTACTTACAACGCTGGATGTTAATCTGTAGTGTTGAACACCTAATTCTGCTGACAAGCGATCTGATCGGATATTCACTAATTATAGTCCCAATATTTATTCCAATGTTCTATAGCTGAAAGGAAGAGTATGGCGATATTCCAGATAATAATGGAGTCCATCCAGATGATCCCAAATAATAAAAAATCCACCTGATATGATGATGGTATCCCAATGGCAGAGTGTATCAAAGTGTAGCAGATATCCCAGTAGTATATTCACATAAAGCAAGCAGGTAACTATATCCACACATGTGACTTGGAGCTTAAGATCACAAAACCCTCACTCTGTCTCTGCAGACAGCCAATATATATTAACCCGTTGGCTACGGGAACCGGATCTGCCCTGTGTTAACTCTATGGGATTTTCAGAATCTCGGAGGCAACGGGTTAAGAATTCTAACTTCTGGAATAATCTATTTGATATAAAGCACGCTAAACATATGAGTTATAATCCAGAACTCACAAGAGTGTTCCAAAACTTGTGTACACTTGGCCCAGAGGTCATTGAACTCATACTGGCATACTTACACTATTCCTCTTTTATTATGCTAATTAGCCTAACAACTGAATTGCATTTTTCTGTGTAGCTAACACACACACTTTTGGCATGTTCTACATTGCTTACATGTACATTTCAAAAACCACAACTCATTCATCCACCAGCAATACAGACTACAACTAATTAAATGGCTACATGTGCAATGTATAATATTATGTGGCAATGATTATCACAAATTTATAACAATGATGCTGTTCCTTCTGGGAGCTGTCTTATGTCTAGTACTCCTGAATGATGCTGATATATCTTGGCATGAAATAGGGTCGAGAATATTACTGTTGCCCATAAATGTCTTTGGCAGTGGGTAGTCTGAAAGATCTACCTCAACATATCGCTATGAAATCTGCCGGGAAACCTTTCTGTCCAACAAGTCCTGAACAACAATTTTGGGGGCCCCTCTTGTACAACTCTTGTATTTGTATTAAAGTACCATGCCAATGGCAATATGTTAAAGCTAAAATCCAAGGAGTGGGTTAAGAAACCACACTCATTATAATACGTATAACAACATTAATATAAACCACGTGTAAATAACCATGTAGGTCAAGTACAATTAGTCACTGCAAAGGGTGGTGAAAAGCGGTCGGACAAGGGACCCGACTGAAAAATAAAAACAAGCGGCAGTAATGGAATTCCAAAACGACTGCCAACCCACACGCCCGCCGAAGAAAACGGTGGAAAAATATGAAACCGACCCCACCGTCAGCCCGCAATTTAAGGCGCAAGGCCAGCGGACCCAGGGTTCGCAGGTGGGCATAGTCTTCCTGTCGTAGAGACCACCACACTCTCAGCATAGGCGGAATCGATAACCTTCAAGCGCTTTATTTTTCATGAAAGAATTGAAAGTGAAAATGGAGCCCTTTATTGCCATCTGAGTGAGAGTACTCAACTGATTACTAGAGAGAGCGACACCACGATAGATTGGCATTCATTGTCGGTGATATCGGTGACAAACATTTTCTTGCTCTGTAGTCCATATTCCAAAATTTCTCTTTTTTCATTTCTTTGCACATCTGAAATTTTTCTTTTTTTCTGTATAAGAGAGCAGCATTGAATGCTTGCTCTTGTTTCTTTCCTCCTTATCTTAGTTCTGACATTTCTGAAAAAATTTCCACGTTAAAACTTCCTTGTAGGTGATGGCCGACATGGTTTGATGAACATTACAGTAGATTTTTCATCCTTAAATTCTCCATCTGCAATTATCACAAAAGATAAGCACATTAATTCTATTAATTATATTTTGCAAAGTAGAACCTAGCATATCCAAACCTGGCATACCCAAAATACCGACCCGTCATTAACCCAGAACTGGGAAACGTCCCTGTATATGACATGTCCGATGCCTGTCTCAACGTGGCCTGACTTGCGCCTCTTCAAGAAATGTTTGTTAATGACGTATGTTACGAAATATGAGGTGTAATGGAATATTGGTATAATTGGGATTTTTTTTTGTATTTTATAATAACTTTGTGATCAACCAAATGCCTTAAATATTGCATGCTCTGAAGCACTTCCCATACTTTGACTTAATATGTACTCAGATACAGGTACAGCAATTTGAACTTTATAAGCCCAGTTTTCTTTGGGGGCTCAGTGTAGACAAGGTTACCAATCCAGCCCTCATAGCACCATATGGGCAATTCCGTGAATTATTGGACAAATTACAAATTATAGAAATTGGTCTATCTCCAATCGTATTACATTTTGATGGTTTGAATGGGTATAAATCATGAAGAAACAATAGGGGACATCATTTCTACTCTAAATTTTACGTCTTCAACAGCACCCTCTAGGAGAATCAGAACCATACATGAAATACCACATGTGGGACTAGTGTGACTAAATCTCAGTTTTATGAAAAACTATCATTTATTCTGCAGTTCTTTCCAAGCCAATAGCCTCTTATTGTTTTGAAAGTAATAAAGCCCCACATATGCATACTAAATCTGAAAAAGACATGAATAAACGCAAATTTGTGTGGATGGACAAAATGTAACGTAACTAACCATAACATAACTAACCATGTTTTTGATGTTGCAGTTAAAAATGAAAAGATTTTTATCAATAAGTTATATATCAAATGACTTATTAAGATGCCAGAAATAGCATGAATACCACAGTTTGTTTCAGTTGAAAACAGTTTGAGGAAACTTTCAGGACAAAGACTTGTCATTTTTTTTCCATGTCCTCTTTACGTAACGTAACTAAGCATAATTAAAGTTCTTGTTTTTACCCATTGAAACATGTCTCATGATTTTGCTTGATGTTGTGAAGTAGGTGCCAGTCCAGAGAATTGACAGTACCAAAACAGAAAAATAATATGAAAGCATATTCATGTAAGAGCCAAATGTTGAGAGTTTGTCATGAAGTGCAACGTAACTAATCACGGAATTGCCCATATATTTGTTATAATGTCTTTAGTCTGTATATGTTGTTTCGTGTTCATATTATGACAATTTGTGTATTCAGTTTGCAAGTTTGCATTATTTCCCAAGTTATGAAATCAATTTGAAAGGTTTAAAGTAGATACTGACTTTTAATAACATTATTCACTTTATCTGGGAGAACAAGATTTGGGCATTCTGTAATGAAGCATTCTGGACATATTTGTGGCATTTTTACATTTTCACTCTGTTATTTAAGTATTTTAGTAAATGAAAACGGCTTTATGATCATGTCGTAGAAATGGAAGAAACCGGGATAAACATCGGGTGTCTGGAAGAAGTATTGGCATGTCTTGTGGGACATATGTGTGTTTCAGTTGATACTATTAACCCGTTGGAGACGATTTGATTTCACTATAACACGCATTTTCCATAGACCCCAACACGAGTAAACTCGTACCTAGTCTCCCAGAGACTCCAACTCTCCCGTCTTCGGCGGGAGATCTTCCCGCTTTGAGTCCAATTTCACAAAATCTCCCGCCCTCCCGCTTGAGTTTGAATTTCTCCCGCCCTAGCTGTGTTTCTCCTTTTTTCTCCCGCCCAACCACCTTTTTGAAAAGAAATGAATCTGAATCAGTGGATTTGACCCAATCTAGTGTTGTCATATGTTAAAAAATAAGCCTAAGACAGCAACAGAGAACTTCTAAAACGCTAAAAATGGCCTCCGGCCGCAAGGAATTTCATGCTTTGTGCCGGTGATGTGGGCTACGCGCACATTAAGTCAGAGTCTCCCGTTTGCTAGGGGGTCTCGGCGGGAGAATCTCCCGCTTAAGAGGTGTTTGGGGTTGGAGTCTCTGGTCTCCAATGGGTTAACAAGTTGGATGCTGTCCTTAAATCTAGATGTGTTTGCCAACAGAGAGGAGCCATGTGTGGTAACTTTCCCCAAAATATGCCCTTTTTTAAAGAGGGGTGGAGATTTAAATGCTACAGGCACAATTTGCTTTTATCACTCTTTGTAAGTTGAATTTTCCTTCATTTAGAAGAAAAATGTAATTTGTAGTCAATTCAGTGATGTTAAAGTTTGAAATTAAGATTTATGAAAATGATTGTCTAGTCAGCAAAATGGGTATGCTATGAGGAGCCCAGAGAGGTAATATTTGTATGTTTAAATTTGTAATCAAACAGGTAGATCATGGAAAATTATTACTGGAGTTTTAAAGATGTAAAATTTGCATTGAAGAAAGTAAATGTAAATTGCAGCATAGACACATTTTTTTTCACATTAATACCATCACTAAGGAAACAAATGTGATTGTATACATGTATCTTTGCATATATATATATGCTGTACAATTGAAAGCTGTTACTGAATAAAGTAACTACTTTTGTATAGTTCTTAGTGTAAATTAAATGTTGCATGCTTGTATTTGTCTTGAAGGGTGATTTATGAAATGGTGCTTCATAATGTAAAGGATGTGTGTCAAGTTTTTGAAGATGACAAATTGGAAATTGGCTATTTCACAATTGTATTCAAAGGTATTTCTTATAAAAAAAAAACCAACCTGTACCAAGCACTTTGTTTTGCCTCACATTTCAACAATTAAAACTGACAAGGAATAACAAACTTAACATGTACATATTATTTTGTTTTGTCATTCATTAGGCTATATGAAGGAATTGTGTGTGAATCAAGTGCATTTTGTGAAATGGTCTTGAAAGCAGAGTTTTGATATTGAGGTTTCCTATCCCACAAATTTTATGGAAACTGAAACATGCCATAGATGTGCATAATGCTGTAAGATATTTATGTAAATTGCATTTGCTAGGCTTTTTGAAAGAAACGTGTGTAAATTGAACGCTTTTGTGAAATGGTCTTGAAAGTAGAATTTTGATATTGAGGTTTCCTTTCACGTACATTTTATGGAAACTGAAACATGCCATAGATGTGTCCAAAGTGTGGAATTCATGGTAGAATTTGTGTATTGAACCCTAAATTCCTCTAACATCATATGTGTGTGTGTGAGATTGGAATGGTATGTACTTATCTACTTGAATGCTCTTGATTATAAAAATATGTTACTTTTCAAAGTACATAACAACCTCCTTTCTGTGAAACCCATCAACCTCCCTCACTACATACGTTTGTGTAATTTTTGTAATTTTTGTTTCGAAAATGATCCCTTATCCCGTAACTGCCACCTGCACTATTACCCCCAACCCACCCCAAACAATAATCACCCAAGTAATCGTTTTTTTGTGCCATTGGGAATGGGTAGTGGAGTATATGTGTGAGATGCATTGTCCCGGCAGTGTTGTAGTCAAGTCCACAAGTTCCAAGTCTGCAGTTATATAGATCTCATTTGCAAAAATCCCCGTAGACCAAGAAAAGATAGCCATGCCCTTAAGCTATTGATGAAGGGCATGTCTGTGAAAACTGGGGGTCAGTGATTGCCTAGAATTTGAAAAATGCAAAAGAAAAACAGTAGCCGTTTAGTGTACGTTCTATGGTAGGACATTTTTTCTCGCAAGAAAAAATTCAAATCCGAGTCTAACGGGCACTATAATTCCACTAAAACTGAGTTTCTAGCTCCTATATTTTGCTACAGGTTCCCAGATGGCACTTTCTTCTAAATGCCATTGTATTTACACAATGTTAATTTTTAGTCATGCAAAAGAGATCCCCTGCCTTTAACCTTGCCATTCATTTTACATTGGGACTCGATGTCAAGTTCACTAAAATGGACTCTAGTCCGGACTCGACTGCAACACTGGGATGGGGTTGCTATCCTCGAGCCTTGTTGTTTTGCCTGTAATTGTATAGGAATATGGTATTGGATAACACTTGACAATCAATCATATTACCGAAACATCTGAAAATGACCATCTCAGTTTTATTGCCTTATAGTAGGATGACCATTTCCCTATTTGCATTTGGTATACTTTCATTACCTCATCCACTTTCCCTGTAGTTGGTAATCACTGCATATTACATATGTTACTTGGACACCAAATTTTGCCAAATCTGGTATCTAAGTATCATGTAGTGATTCCCAACAAGAATTCTAATAGAAGGAAGGACATAATTTCCCTGTTTTTCATAATTATGTAGTGAAAATAACTTGGAATCTAAAATGTATCTACTGAATCTACTGAAATTAATATTTTAACTTTTCAACATACATGTAAATCACTACTATTGAATTTGTGTCCATGTGCCATATGAGACATAATATATATTGCATTCCTGTCAAAAAAGTAACCCATTCCATAGTCAGAAAAGAAAGGTATAATGAAAGCTTGTTTACCATTTGTCACTAGGGAAAGGATCATCCTACATAAACATACGTAATAAATTGACACTGGTCATTTTCAGATGAATTGGTAATGTGCCTGTCAAGTGATTTGCCAATACCATATTCCTACACATTTGTGGTAGTGGCAATGGTTGTGGTGATGGTGATGGTGTTTGTGGTGGGGCTTTTGGGTGGTGGATGAGGTTTTGGGTGGTGGTGGTTGTGGTAAGTGATTTTGGGGGTGATTGTGGTAGTGGTAGTGATGATGATACTTTGTTGAGGATTGTGGTGATGATGGTGATGGTGGTGGTGGTGGTGGTGATGGTGATGGTATTGTGATGGTGGTGGTGATGATGGGGATTGTGGTGGTGGTAATGGTGATGGTGGTTGATGATGGTGGTAATTGTGGTGGTGTGATGATGGTGAAATCCTACTTAAAGCCGAAGTTTAGTTTTGGGATTTTTTTGTTATTTGAAAGCTTTATACCCCAAAGTCATAACCCTGCAATAATAGATTCTGAATGTCTTTAGTTTTTTGTAATTAATAATAAAATCCCGGGGGGGGGGATGACCCCAAAGATTTTCGACTATTTATTTTACTATTAGACACCCAAAGATAAAAGCTTTAAGGTTCACATGTTTAATACATGTACTCATCTGACAAGAGCAGGACTCTGCTCTTTCAGATGAAGTTATAAGCTCATCATAACCTTTATTACACCCTTTGAATGCTATACATGTAAATATAGCCGAAATCTTGGGTCGCATCCCCCCCCTGAGATTTTTCAATAATTAAAAAAAGACTAAAGACAAAAAGAAGGCGATATGAGTTACACCTCATCTGAAAGAGCAGAGTCTGCACTTTCAGATGAGGTATAACACATGCAACCTTAAAGCCTTTTTAACCCTTTGGATGCTATAATGTAAAATATAGTCGAAAATCTCGGGGTCTCCTCGAGATTTTTCATTAAAGGTATTGGCTAACATTTATCACAGTTAAAAAAATCTGAGCTGCATGATTCCCCATGCTACCAGTGTCTTTAATGAGGTCTAAAAATGAAGCCCTGAAAAAATTGTACTTCAAAATGATTATTAATTTAGTGCTTTAAAAAAGTGAAAATCGTAAGTTGACCAGATTCACTTGCCCATTTCCTCCCATAGACTTACTGTGTGTACACCTAGGTTAATCTCGCCCCGAGTTTTATTGTTTATTGATGTATAACTTGCCATTGGTAGTGTAACTTTCCAAACTTTTGTATTCTAGGGTGTTTATTTGTCCATTTGAACACTACTATGTAGCTCAGATATCAAAGTTTGACAATTTCCACAATAATAGCCTATCACTTTAACTAATAACAAAAATACTAAAGACATTCAGAATCTATTATTGCAGGGTTATGACTTTGGGGCATAAAGCTTTCAAATAACAAAAAATCCCCAAAACTAGACTTGGGGGCTTTAAACAGGAAGTGCTCTTACATAAATCCCATTTTTTTTTGATGGTGAAATCCTACTTGAACAGGAAGTGCACTTACATAAATCCCATTTTTTTTTAAACTCTGCTAGTGATGTTAATTGGACGTAATTTAAAATTAACATTAGACAGAAACTTCCAGAATGCTGTATATAAATATCAAGATCAGATCTATTGTCTGAGGCTTCCCAGATGTTACAGTCTGCAAAAATACCCATCTACACAATAATAGATTACCCCAATCTTAATTAAATCTCTTCCATGTATTGAGTAGTTGACTCTGCAGTCAATGCACACATACTATGTACAGCTGTCACCATTATGAAATTTGTGTTAGATTTTAAAAAAAAGAGCATTTCCTCCCAAATACAAACAAATTAATTAAAACCCCAGAAAAAACTAAAAAGACATATTGTTCTCACGTCATGATTGTGACGCAACCTTGGTGACGGTTGTTATTCAACACTTTTCATTGATAAAACTGGCAACCTGGACTGGCTTTTGACAGAATACATCAAAAGATTTTGTGAAAGGAGGAGGCAATATTTTGCTTTCCTTAGTTTTGATTGCTGCCGGAACACCAAATTTATTGAACAGCGATAACAGCAGTGAAGATTTCTGACAGCCCGAATTATGTCTCAGTTGCATTGGGGCGTGCCGGTCCTCTTGGGGCTGGTGATGCTGGCAACTTGGCATCCCCATGCTCTTGCAGAGTAAGTTATAATTCATTGCTTGTGAATTAAGTATTATATATTTGTCTTGTTTGCCTATATTTCGCTAAGGAGATATACCTGCATTTACTTGTCAAATACCTGATTCATACAGTATGTTCTATATAGAAAAATAAGTGTATATTAAAGTGTACCAATACCCTGGATAATTTGTTTGCTATATTATGTAGAATACATACATGTGGCGTGCCCTCTGGAAAGTATTGGCACTCGTGATCACTCTGAGTTTTCTTTATTTGGGTTTGAATGTAAATTTCAAACAGTAAGTAAAAATAAAAACGACTTGGACTAGACTAGTCAATCAACCGATTCAATCAACCGATTCTATCAACCAATCGATCACACTATTGATAATTTGTCCTCGTACATCTTGGTCATCAATGCACACACCCATAGAAATCGGTACTTACAGAGCAGTACTTAAACGCGCAGAGCACAAGTGCTGAAATATTGTACACATTATGATCTGATTTATCAAAATATGGATTACTTCACGGGCTAAGACAACTGAATTGCGGTTATTTGTGGTGAATGCTAGCTGTACACAAATTCGATTTTTAGGGTATTGGTACACTTCAATTACTAAAACGTGGCAGTCGAAAAAAAAAATCATTTTGCACAAGAATCACAGAAACGAATAAATTTAGATCAAAAATTTTTCAGGAGTGTGATTACAAATATTGTGGCAAAAAGGTGGTTACAAATCGTGCATGTTTAAATTTGAAAGTTTATCCAATACAAATTCTAATGTATTCTTGCAGCTCTTTTCATTGGAAATGTAAAGTTCATATTTCTGTGTTTTTTTTAAATCTAATAAGCGTATGGGTACTGTACTAAGCAGATGTCTCAAATAATCCCCACAATACCAAATATTTTTGAAGAGTGGATAGCTCTTGTAGTGAGGCATCTGAGAGCAGTATTTATTGCTTTTGTAACATTCTGTCAGGAAGAATACCTTCACCTGTCACATTCCTAAATATGCATCTCGTGCATGCATGATTTGTCAATTTTCACATTGAGCTGTCCAATGTTCCCAAATATCTCTTGCACAAGTTTTGTCCCAAATGACCTTAATTCTGCACATGAGCATGTGCAAATTTAACTACAAATAACCTTATTGTATAATTACTATAAATATATATATGTTTACAATAGTCATACCCGGAGATGGAGGGGGTTGATAAAGTTAATGAAATCATATATTCCTATTTCAGTGAAATAAATGTACATTAATTTGTCATTTCCCCTTTTGTTTTTGGAGAAAGGAAAGGGAGGGGAGGGGTGGAAATGATAGTACCCTATATGAAGGGCTATTGTCACCAGACATTGAAGTTGTGTTTGAATCGCGTGTCTACAATGTTCATGCATTTCACTTACTTTTATTGGTTTTCATCTTTTTTCAGATCGCGGTTCTGCGAGGGCACCAAGAAGGTCCAACAGGAAGTGACGGAGCGCAGCCTCCTGCCGTGCGTTGACCTCCGAGATGAAAAAGGTCAAGGCAGAGGGCTGGGTGTTGGACAAGGATACCTCCCCCTACGAGGTGGATGGGGTCACCCTATGCCCTGTTCTCAGGTATTTAAACCTTTCCTTGACTTTTATTGTCACAATTGTACTAGTGAACAAGGTAATCATACTAAGTATCAAATAAAAGTCTCCTAAGTAAAGAAAATACAAGATATGGAGTATTTTCAGAAAATGTTTATGTATATGGATGGCTGAATTTCTTTTTTATCATGACACCAGAAAGTCAGAAAATATTTCTGCTTCAGTAAGCACTGGCCACTTTTTGTAAAGGGAATGAAAGTTAGGTTGTGAAAGAATTGGCTGTCTATTTTGGTTGAAGTGAGAAATCCCTTTGATTTTGTGTGCATGGGTGGGGGGGATTGAGAATGTAAATTTAAGACAAATGGTTGAGTTCTAGCATCTTTGGTGTTTGGAAAGACAATTGTGAATTGAAATTTACCATACCTCTTCATCAAACCATTGACCAATTCTGAGCTGGGGGACATCTGACCGTACCCATATGGAAATTCCCGTGCAACCTGTTTTTCTTGATCTTTCATGCAAGCAGAAAGTATTGTTGGATATGATAAACAAGACCTCCAGCATGAAAAAGTTTCCTGTAAAAGTTTTGCAATTCAAATTTGGGAGACTTTTCATATTTGTGAACACTGACTAGTGTTATTCTGAAAGGTTATTAAGAAGAACAGCAATACTGCTTGTGTACATTACCAGATGATTATCTATCTTTATGCCATGAAAATGCTATGTTTATCATTTCGGAAACTTAAAAGAATCTGCGTCTGTTTTGCTGCAAATTAACATGGTGTAGATGGAGTTAAAAACCCTTTTATGCCTTTGCCCTTAAGAGTGCCAAAGCATTAGTTATTAACTTATTTCAACACATTTGTTTTTCTTTCAAGTTCATTGATACCCTATTAATATAATGCACGTTCAAATTTAGGTTTTCTGCTCGAACAACCCCATGGGCAAATATGGGATTACAAAAAAGGAGGAACTAACTTTTAAAAATTCTTTCTATTTTTTGTTGTCTTTATTCACCACAAGAAAGTCCCCATTCTCTAGATGTCATCTTGTATCAAATTTTTTGTTTGTTTGTTTACATGTAGTTATTAACAAATGTTGTAAATATGAAAAATATGACCCTTTAAGTAGTCCATATAACATAAAGTTTGTGTTGGTACTTTTGTTCCTACTCTGACCAAATATATGGGTCCACAATATGCAAATCGAGTGCACATCCACTGATTCTCAAATCCGTCTGTTTTTCCATCTTTTCAGGACTGCCTTAAAGGAGAGTATGGTGCCCACCGTGGAATGCTGCTCTGGCTACCAGGGGCCACTCTGTGATGAGGGTGAGGACATGTAGCTTAATTTCTGGATGTCTCACATTCTTTATGCTGAGTCTCTTTCTTGTTCCTTGCATTAAATTCAGTTACTTTGTGTATGTGTCAAACTATACAGTGCAAGTTGCAAAAAACAAAACTCCTGATTCAATCCTAGATCTCATAAAATTGGAAAAAAATACAGTGTATACAACTGATATCAGTGAATGAGAGCATATTCATTTTACTTTCATGTGGTATAGCAGGTCTTAAATGTTTCAAATGTACAAAATAATCTTTGAATATGTCAATTACCAGTTATACATGACTTTTATTTATATGTTAAAAGAGTGTATATTGTGAAAGTATAGTACTAATACCAACAGCTAAATTAATAAAATTGACTTATATGTTGATTTGAGCATAATTTCACTCGTCTTTGTTTGCTAAAATAGAAAATCAAATAATTGGCTCCAGAGGGCAGGTATTTAAAAGAGAAGTCTCCACAAATATCAGTGGAAATTCAGTAAATTCAGAACTTTGAAAAATACAACATTAAAAGTTTGAGCAAATTTGGTTGAGCTATTCAAGAGGTATATGTTTTCAAAAATTTGTATATAAATGATTTTGCTCAAGTCTGTGATATCATACCATAACAATTCTCCATTGATTGACTTTGAATGTACATTTCATAAATTTTCATTTTCTGGGCTGGCAATAAAACAATTCACCTAACACCAAAAGGCATGCAGATATATCTTAGCCCTAATTCACTTGAGAAACATTGGTAGGACATTTCTGTTTGTCATAAAAACTAGAATGGAGAATAATGGATAAAGATGGAGAAGTGGAAAAAGATGAAAATGGAGGGCTGTCAACAAAGCAATTGACCTAACACTTTGTAAAATGCATGCAGATATATCTTAGCCATCATATACGTGAGAAACATTGGGAGGACATTTTCATTTTTCATGAAAAATAGAATAGAGAATAATGGATAAAGATGGAGATGTGAAAAAAAAGATTACAATGCAAGACCTTTAGTCAGAAGGACAATATCAAAGTCACAAAGAATAATCAACGGAGTGTTTTTGTGTTTGTGTAAATTTGTTACAATTTTTGGTTTCAATCATTTCAGCGGTGTGTACATTGGGATGTGCCAATGGTGGGACTTGTGTTGCTCCTGAGCAGTGTGCCTGCCCGGCTGGATTCCAGGGTTCTCGCTGCCAGTATTTCACAGGTCAGACATTTTTTGTTTTTGATTTCTACCTAGATTATTAACTTTACATTAAACTAATGGAGAGTAAGAATAAGATATTTTGGACTGGGATCTATGGAGAATTCTCGTTATATTGAAACCAAATCATCTTTAACGGGTTAACAATCAAATCAATATATTATTTGCAACAGTATGAGAAACGGCTATTACTGTCTGTTATATTTTTAAGGTTCAAGTATAGAAATTACTGGTATTAGGGTGTCAACTTCTGCCTCCATGGTTGCAAATAACTCTACTGAAGAAATTTATTAAGGTTAATTAATGACAATGTAGAGGGGTTCTTTACCTCATTGTTATAGACAGCTCAGTTGTAAAATCTTTAACAACAACATTGTTTAATTTTATCATACTCTCACCATGTAAGAGCCCTTTAACTGGTGTGGTTACACCCTCTTAAGATTTGTTTTTATACCTGACAAATGTACTTAGATTGTAAAAACATAAACCTGTGCTTTTGTGTATTTACATAACTCTGATCTGATAATTAACCAGTATACATTCTTGCCATAATATTACACTACCAGGTACTATTTAAAGCTTTTTTCCTGCATATTTATTTGTTTGTTTGTTCCAGATGTCCTGTCTGGAGCCATGAAGGAAGAATTGTTCGTAGTTAAGAAAAGAGGTGGACAACCCAGGGAGGGTGAGTTACCAAGACTTCGCTGATCAGTAGCTGACATGCACATCACTCCATTGTTGTGTTCATATTCTTCAGATATGCTTAGATTCAAAATGTAGATGAATACAACATGAATGCAACCTCTTTGGCAATTGGAAATACTGTTGATGCTTAAATCAAATTATGTCAAAGGCACAGTCTTACCTTTTAAATGCCATTTGTTATTAATCTTGAGATATGTTGTAAACTTCAAAAGGGTGAAATCAAAATTGTGCCACTTTTACTAAGGAGTGTAATAAAAGTGACACAATTGTGATTTTACCCCGTTTGTAATATACATATCTCAAGATTAAACTGAGTAAATTGAACAGAATTAATAGTATTTGAAAGCTGTGACTATGCTCTTCATGTTGATGTAAGCATCATATCACAAGAGTATTTTTTAATTGCCAAAGAGGGCACTTTTCACTTGCACAACTTTTTTTGAGACATGCTGTGTAGACACACCATATAATGTAAAAACTCTGTAGGATAGGCATTTTCATTTCATATTTAGCATTCAAACTGTAAGGTAGAATGTGGTGTGTTATAAAACGTAATTACTTTTACTATATCATCATTTATTAATTCAACTTTTGAAAAATAACCAAAAAAAAATGTATTTTTTGGTGCACTAACTATATTGGCTGGTTTTATGGACTAAATGGGTCACTTTTACATGTATATGCCCTTATTTGCCACTTGAAAAAGTGAAATGATCTGTAAAGATTTGACATAAGTTTAAAGTCTAGTTTAGAAGGAAAGGGTACACATTTATTCTCAAATATTTAAACTATGTTAGAAATTTGAATATAATGAAATTTGATTTGTTGCATTGTTTTCCAAAATAAGCCATTCTAAGTTAAAAAATAATTCAAATATGAGAAGGATTGTGTTAACTCGTTGCTTACAGGAATCGAGTTGGCCCTGTACAAAGTCAATGGAGATTTACAGAGTCTCGTAGTCATTGGCTTAAATGACTTTCAACGCAATCTATTCAAGAAATCTAGGTGTAGAAATAATCTTAGAGACACTATATAACACTGTGGAAGACCCGTTTAAAAAATTGTCAAACTTTGCTATCTGACATATCTGACAGTGTTTGAATTGACAAATAAACACTATAGAACACAAAAGTTTGGACAGTTATGCTGTCACTAGTACAATATGTGCAAATACAAATTGGCACATTAATTTTATCTCGGCCAATAGGAAATTCTGCAACACAGCAATCTATGGGGAAAAGCTGGAATGGTCTCTCAATGATTTTCACTTTTTTAAAGCACTTAATGATAGTTTTAAACTGCAATTTTTTTCAGGGCTTCATTTTTAGACCCTATCAGAAACACAAGTAGCATTTGGAATCATGTAGCTCAGATTTTTTAAACTGGAAACATTGTTATACAATACCTTTAAGTAAAATACTGTACTGGAACTACATGTATGACACATTGTTTGAATACTTAAAGGAATTAAAAGGAATTATTGTTAATTTCCCTGTATGATTGATTTTAATTCAGGTTTTGAATTTGCGTAGTACTACGCCCATTCAGAAAACTGTGGATTGGATATGTTAATGTTTATTGTTAAATAAGAAATTTAAGTCCCTAATTTGAAATTTTTATTATCTTTTTTTGTGGAATAGGAAAAATCTGTACATTTTGTATTCATTGGTGAATAATGATTAGTTTCAAAAAATTCATTTTAACTTTAGAAATATTCACATGATAAAAATTACATTGCTAAAAGTGTATACTGCAACTTTTGTACTAAATTGTTCTCACCACCATGCTTGTGTACAAAGTTACAGCTGTTTGAAGTCGACAAAAGCTGCTTAATTTGGTGCTGTTCAAATTTCTTGACACATTGAAAGTAAATTTCTTGATTCATGTGACCTGTAACATATTTAAGGGTAATAGGGTTAGGAGAGAATGTATTCAATGGGATAGTGGATTTAACGCTGAAAATCTTTGTAAACAATTTAAAAAACAAATGTATTGTACTGTCATTAAAATTATATTTCAGTGTGAAAAGAAAATCAATGTTCTCCTGGTCTTTATTTTGTGTTTATCGATTGGCAAACATTTTGAGCTAAATATCACTTCAGTCAAAACCACAAAAACAAACAAAGAAACAAACAAAAAGACCAGGAGAACTGACCTTGAAAATATCATTTAAACTTAAAAATAACACTGGAAAAATAAACAGAATTAATTAGTCCGAACTAATATTTACTCACCAAAGAGTTATGTACATGTGACCAGCTGGTTGTGTGCATAATCTGTTCAAAGTTGACTTTCACTGCAACAGCTGGCATTGCAGTAATTTCTCTCACAGCCTATTATTGACTGTTGACTGTTTTAATTAAGTTTCATTGGCCGTGCTGTTACTTTATGATGTTAAGGCATACATTGTAACAATTGACAGTATACCTTATTATGGCTTTATTAATTCTGTCTGAGAATTTAATTAAGCAATTTTCAGGGAATATGAAAGTTTGCAAATTAAATAGCAAACTTCAATTGAAATTTATCCAATGATGATATAACTTGCATCAACTTAGGCTTGATAGTTAATTCTTCCATCCAATATAGAATTCCAGCTACAGTCTAGTTGAAGGAGGGTATGGAAGACAATCTTTTTTTTCAGATTGTTTTCCCTTTAATCAGCACATTCTCTGAGAAAATGACAGAAGCTAGGCCCATTGTTAATTATTTCAATGTGTTTATTTAATTTGTTTTCATACTTTGAATGGTTTGAAAAAATAATAACTAAAAAAAACAAACAAACAAACTGAAAGATGATTGTCAAATCACAGTTCTTGGCATAGTGTTATCAGCCCCACACAAAAATGCATTCACCATTTGTTTAAAAGGTGCCATAGCTGTTTTGTTAGTACATAACATTTTTTTTATCATTGTGCATTAATTCTTCCTGTGCGATGGAATTCAAAGCACAAGTTTACTTCAGGATACTTTTGTTTACATAAATGAACTGATAACTTCTTCAATATATCAAAGAAACTTCTATTGATGAATATTAAGACAAAAAGAACAAGATTTAGACACGTATCTGCTGTAGCATGCAATCAAATGCCCCCCCCCCCCCCCACAGAGAAATAAAACAGTAAAGCCAAGTTTTAAACATAGATGGTTTACTCAAAGGACACAACCAGGTAGCAAGGAAATTATGGGACCCATCTGGTACCATGCTGGGCAAACTCGGCCCTACCATGTGGTACGGCATATGGGCCTACCCATTATGGTGCCCAGATGGGCCAACATGGGGCCAGTGCCCATATGGTACCCATATTCCATTTGCACCGTGGGCCCATCTGCGCCCCATCTGGTGTATGTGGGTTTTCGTGTGGGCTATGGCCTGTGGGACAAAGGGCATATTTAGACGCCCAGTTATGAACCATCTGGTTCTGAATGGCTTCATCTGGGAATCATCTGGGTCCAGATGTTCATCTGGGAATCATCTGGGTCCCAGATGGTCATCTGGGAATCATCTGGGGTCCCAGATGAAAACAATAAATTTATATTAAGCCTGCTTTACAGCATTATGCAAGGTATCCTATAATTATTATAGATCCTATCTATCCATACTCCTAACACTACACCTCAACCTATTTCTAACTTCCAAAATTTCCTAACCCTACCTAACTATACTGATGTTTGCACAGTATATATATCACGATTTTACGGGTAACAAATTTCATAGTTACATACTAATTAGTATTTCTTTTTGTTTGCATAGAGGAATGCCTAGTAACCCATATGAAATAACAAAAATAGAAGGTCACTGACACGGGGTCTTTGTCTGTTTTGTGCATTGTAAGAATTATCATGAAACATCTATTTTTTTAATGTATGAAATATTGCTGCAGACTGTTACACTTACCGATCATGCAAATTTAGGCCTCATGAATGTATACATTAGGCATTTTGATAAGGACACGTAAAAGTTACGTCGTTTTTCACGACGAGTAGCATTATCTGATCGACACTTTCTTTACGCCAGTATGGAACATACAGTTGGAGTGACTACGGCGGGGGGGCGGGGGGGGGGGGGGCAAGGGTAGCTACTTTACTCCCCAAATGGAGACCCCTCCTAATTTATTATTGATTTAATTGATTAATTAATTACTTATAATAAATTAAATAATTTACTAAATTTTCATTTTGTTATGAAAAACACTATACACTTACTCCCCAATGGAGGACCCTCCTAATTTATTAATATGATTAACTTGATTAATTAATTACTTAATAAATTAAATAATTTTACTAAAATTTTCATTTTGTTATGAAAAACAACTAGCTCCCCAAACCCTACAAATTCGGTTACTTTAGCGTATATACCTGCCACTCCAATTCAAATCCCCATCGCCCCCATGCAGCTAGGGCATTATGGTAATTTTTGCTAGTTGCATAGCCCATATGGGTTCCATGTGGGACCCATATGTGTAGTTCTGTGCAGCCTTGCCCAGAACAACACATATGGGACCCATGCGGGACCCATGTGTGTTGTTCTGGGATGATTACTATTCGAATTGCCCATATGGGCCCCACGTGGGTCCCATGTGGGGCATATGGGCCCCGACCAGCCCAGATAAAACCCAGATGGGTCCCATATTTTTTGCTACCTGGGAAGATTATATTCCTGATTATTGTTTTATGGTTTTCAAAATTTCCCTTCAGAAGATCATTTCATGAAATAAAGTTTATGTGGACGGGAGAGGGGGGGGGGGGGGCCAAGGCTGCCACTCGTAGGGGAAATCCCTTACTGTAGGGGATTTTGGCCATGCGTAGGTTGTAGAGGATACCTACGGGGAAAATGACCTTCCGTAGGGGAAACGTAGGGGGTTTTGACAATTTTCAGAAATATTCGTAATTTTTCCAAGGAAATCCGATTATATTTGCCCATTTTGTCCATCTCCGCCGAACAAATTGTGATCAATATTTTGCATTTCTAAGGTTATTTTTCAGGGAAAAACATACCTTCGTAGGGAAAAAGTCGATTTTGTAGGAGAAAACATAGGTTCGTATGGGAAAATATGGTTAATTAGGCGTAGGGGAAAACTGGTGTCCGTAGGGGAAAATATGCATGCGGCGTAGGGGGAAATCAAAATTTTGAGTGGCAGCCCTGGGGGGGGGGGCTGTGCAAACTTAGGACAAAATTGGAATATAAAACACTGTCCTCTTTCTCTCTTTTTTTATACAAGATTATAAAATAAACTTTCAAGCTCTAGCTCTGGTTTTGTGCCATTCAAAGCCTGTATTTGAAATGGATTTTGGGGTATTAAGTTAAAAAAAAAAGACTGGAAGAAAAGACTGTTGGGGAAAATTATCTGTTTTAAAGGTTATTTGGCCAATGATTCTGTGTGATAACCCATGTTTTCATGATTGTGCAGGCTGTACTGAAAACAAAAAAATATTATTTCCTATGGTTAAAAAAAGTTAGGCCCCTGACATTTTCATCTAATTTGTCACTCAAACTTGGATGCATTTCAGTGCATGCAATTTCCAAGATACTAAAGACAGTGGATCTCTTTAGCATGCCTAAAAATAAACATCATGTTGATACATGTAAGTGTTTTGAGAAAAAAAATACCATAAAAGAAACTTCAGCAAAGTACAGGAACTAGAAACTTAATTTGTAGGACTTACATTGACCATTAGATTTTGAATGTAATTATTGTATAGCCTATGCCAGAATTACTAGTCTACTTTCAGACCATTGCCCTGGATGAATGTTCATCATGTATGAAAATTACGTAAAATTTGACAACAAATGACAGATGTGTACCAGATGCATTCTTGCTACATGACAAAATTTCTTGCAATAGACTCATGTAGATTGATACTCACAGACGAATAGATGAACATTAAAATAATATGACTGCACTGACTCAGTCCAGTGAGCCTGAATCACATGGACTGTAGGGCATTGACCACATAACGCTTTAGAAAAAAAGTTCTGTAGTCTCCAGATTGGTATTGAAAACTAACATTACGCACTGATTAAGATGAAGTTGCTGATGAGAAAACACATTTTGTTCTCCAATTTTTATTAGCACGTTATAGAGATAATCGTTTAATTATTGAGACAAGTTCCTCAGTCCCATTCATACAAGAAGGAATCACCGACAATAGCGATTTCACATACATGAACATTACTTGCTAGATCGGTCTTTACAACTATGCTATTTATATTTATGAAGGCCTGCACGCGTGGCTCACATCGGAATGTGATTGTTGAAGGTATTCTTTTGAATGCATTTAACAACAAGCCATTCACGCAGTCCTTCATTATTTATACAATAGTTGTGCTCAAATTCCTCACCAAAGTTCCTATTCAGTTTACAAACATCTGGGGTTTCACAGAAGCATTGTGACTGCATAGGTTGTCAAGCACTCCAAGTTTGCAAACAAGGATATGACGGAGTGGCATTCCAGCCACGTAATTTATTTTGCACACAGTGAAAGTCTGCTGTAGTTTATACACTGCTAAAACGTACTTGTTCATGACATTATAAATAACCGTCATAATTAATTAAGTTTTTCAAAAACGCGCACATGGTATTAGGAGAACAAACCCGATTTATGGGTTTAGTAATATTTAAACAATCATCATTAGGGATTTGTGAAATACCACTAATGGGACTACGGAAAATCACGATAAATGGCCTTGCCCTACAGTCCAACATATCTGACAACGCTTTGTGTTTTGTACATTTTTCAATTCTAGGTAATTAGTGATCTTCAAATTTCACAGATATTTTCTTCACAAGTAGCCCAAGGGCAAACATGAATCTTTGCTGTGTTTCTGGAGGGTTGTAAAACAGATCTCGTACCTAATAGATTGTAAGATTTATCTAAAAACACAATATGACAAAAATTAATATTTCACCATATGCCAAAACTATACACACTGCCTTTATGGTCCTGTAAGTTAGAATGTGAATGTCAAATATTGTTTCATAACTTCAGCTTTATCCATTGAATCAATGTTTTGTTTTTTGGGGTATTTTGGTTCATGTCAATCAACTGAGTACTCATGCTAATCAATCTTTCTGTTTTTTTATTTTGCTTAATTCAACAGTAGGTGGTGTAATTTATCTGAAGTTTCCACCGTCAATCATCTTAAATCAATTTGATAAATTACAAATGCAAATGCTTTTGTAGATATACATGTACATTAGCAGTGATTCACAGAAAATACACATGATATTGAATAAGAACATGCATTGGAATTTCCATTTGGGACTTTTGGCTATGTAATAATGGAAGTGATGGCTCCGATATTGGAATGCAGTTCTAATTATAGTGTAGTAGACCAATGACCCAGTGAATGATACTCAAAATTTATTATCCATTTGTTCTACACAGACAATATTCATACATACATAATTTATGAGTTAACTATAGACTGGCAACTAGATTTGCTCTTAGTTTTTCATGCCCCTGTAGACAAAGTCTGGAGGAAGCAGTAAGTGTTGATCTGACCGTCTCTCTGTCCTTCCATCCATCCATACGTTCATCCATCCGTCCTTCCCAAAATGGTTTCTGCACAATAACTTAAAAAATGTTAAACAGATTTTTAACAAATGTTTTTGGTGTGTAGGTAGCTAATACTAAAATATGGGTCAAATTCAGGTCAAAGGTTAATTGTCTCATTATACATGCAAATTGGTTTCTGCATGATAACTTATAAATATTGGACGGCTTCTAATAATTTTCGATGTGTAGGTAGATGGCACTGAAATAAAGCTAAGTACAGGAGTCTGCTGGTCAAAGACCAAAGATCACAGCTCATTATGTATGTGAATTGGTTTCCACACCATAACTTAAGAGATACTGGAGAAATTTTAATACATTTTGGTTTGTAGTTAGATTACAGTTAAATATAGGTCAAGTTCAGATCAAAGAAGTAAGAAATGCTTACTGATTGCATTAAACAGGGGCATCCATGTCCTGTGGACATAGCACATTTTAAGTTAACTCTGTGTTTGAGGGTTTTACATTTTCCAAGAATAAACAAAGATATTTTTACATTGAGAAAAATACTACTAATACATATAGCTAGATGGAAGTATGATAGACTGAGTTTTCCATCTCTTTGATTTGTCTCCTTTTTTTTGATTCAACAGATGATGACAATGAGGAATCACATTTGGTAGAGAAAAGGGGTAAAGGAGATTCTCATGGCAGCAAGAGTGATGAAGATTCTTCTGAATCTTTATCAAAAGAGAGTGGAGGAAAGAGTGATGAAGATTCTTCTGAATCTTTATCAAAAGAGAGTGGAGGAAAATCTTCTAAGGAAAGCAAGAGCTCTTCAAAAGAAAGTGGAGGAAAATCTTCAAAGGAAAGCAAAGAATCTTCAAAAGAAAGTGGAGGAAAATCTTCAAAGGAAAGCAAAGGCTCAAAGGAAAGTGGAGGAAAATCTTCAAAGGAAACCCAGAGCTCTTCAAAGGAGAATGGAGGAAAATCTTCAAAGGAAAGCAAAGAATCTGCAAAAGAGAGTGGAGGAAAATCTTCAAAGGAAAGCAAGGGTTCATCAAAGGAGAGTGGAGGAAAATCTTCAAAGGAAAGCAAAGGCTCATCAAAAGAGAGTGGAGGAAAATCTTCAAAGGGAAGCAAAGGTACTTCCAAGGAGAGTGGAGGAAATTCTTTAGAGGAAATCAAAGGCTCTTCAATGGAAAGACCACTGTCTGTTCTCAGCAGAACCTTTGTTGATCACCAAATATCCTCTGAAGAATCCTCCTCCTCGTATGATCTGGATTCATTCCCTGTTTTAGGGGACGTAGGTGAGGCAGAATACTTCTCTGACCCACAGCCTAAGAGTATCGTTTACATTGAACCCGATAAACGGCAGAACGATGGGGTCTTTGATATTCAGTCCGTAGTGAACAACTCCTTAGCGTTACGTACATCAGCAACGTGTGTGTCATGGAGCAGAGACCACTACACGACGTTTGATGATGTTGATTACAGCTTTACTGGAACTTGTGCGTATACCTTGGGAGCGGCTTTGGATGGAACATGGCAGGTCACTATCAGAAACAAAGACTGTGATCTTCTCTCAACATGTTACAAGGTGTGTATCTGATATTGTTCAATGAAAATTCATTATTTTCTGATAGCGAATTAATGGGATGCATCTCGCATTTCGTGATTGAAGCAAGTTTTTGGATGCAAATTTGGAATTTATGTCTGATACTGTATACATTATTGAAAGTTTGTACTTTTCAGTCAGGGCTGACACTTGATTTGTTTGATTTGAATTGGATTTTTGAAATTTAAATCATTTTTCTATCTCAAAACAATCAACCAGAATTTTGCCCTGTAAGTTTGAAAAGGGCTTGATATGACATGATTTGAATCAATCCATCATTTAATTTTCTGTTTTTTTTCAAAAAAAAATGGGAAAAATAATTTTGATGTTGTTTCTCACTCTTTTTCACCATTTTTGTCACATGGCTAATTTCGTTTATATTTCTTTGTGATTTTGTTTGAATCAATGATTTTTTCTTTAAAAACCTGTAATCCACTGTCATGTGTTGTTTTATTGTGATACGTTTTTGTTCTTCATAGTTTATACAGTGTATGCTTGATTTTATTTCTACAGAACCTGGAATTTATTCTTGGCCTTGATGTAATCACAGTGGATCTCAGTACAGTTTATATCAATGACAATCCTACTGTCTCCTTCCCCTACATGGAAAATGGTAGGTTAAACCTTGAAATTGGGCTATTATGATATAATGAAGGGATGAAGGAAGGAGGGAATGTATATGATTAAATGGATGATTGACTGAATGAGTGTATTTTGCATCAAAAAATATTTTAACAGTACATACAATATACCCCCCAAAATAAACAGTACTTTCATGAATAGAATATAACAATAATGTAGTGTATAGTACTCAGCGAATAAAGTACATCAAGTAAATTATAAACAACAAAAAAGTAACTACCCCCTTTTCAACATACCATAACTTTTTAACAAAACAAGTTTGTGCAAAATAATTTGGCAAGAGTGTTCCTACACTCATTGACTAACTTCTGTGTGAAAATGTGAGTGGTCCGTTGGGTCATGCATGAATGAGCATGCATTAAATGTGAAAATCCACTTTTCAAAAGTCACGAGTCATCTCTTATTCCAAAATTATGGTAAATAATGATGTTTTTTCCTTTATTTATAAAGTGTGCTCACTCAACCATGTCATGGTTACAACCTCTTATGTTCGTACAACACGTAAAGATACATTTTGACTGAAAAATTCGGATTTTAATTTTTGCAGTAAACTTAATGGATTTACAAAATTTCAAATCGAGAAAGGTGGAAATTTTAAATTGCGCTCACGAAGCGTAAAAAATATGCAAAAAGTGCCAAAGGACATATGGAGGATGAACGATAGATGATTAACATAAATAGCGATTAATCATTCACCAGCAGAAACAGAATTGTCAAAATCCTGCATCCAAAACCCCCAAAATGGACCCTTGTGACTTTTGAAAAGTGACATTTGCCTTTAATATGTGCTCACTCATGCATGACATGAAGGATCAACCACATTTTCTCACAGAATTAGTCAATTAGTCAGGAACATCCTTGCCAAATTATTGTGCTTCAACACCCGTTCTTTTTTAAAGTTATTAGTATTTTGAAAAAAGTGGGGGTAGTTTACTTTTTTTGTTGTGTTTATAAACTATATTCACACCAAACTTGCTTCTTCTGTTTAATTAAAATGTTCATTCGCAAAATTTAACTATCATCTTAAATGGCACAATATTTGTAAACTCAATTTTGAATTGTTATAATGTAATGACAGATACTAGGAAAAGGGGAAGCAGGGACCACTTTTATACTCTTGCCGTTTCAACAAGAACCAAAATGAAAACAAAATATAACAATTACATGTACAACAACAAAAAAAGCAAAAACAAACAAATGAAATAATGAACACAAGAAACAATCACAGAAGTATGCAATTAATATAAAATCAAGTACTGATAAGTAAAATGCAAATATATGCAAAAAATAATGTTCATGGTAGAGATATTTGCATATGCAAAGTAAAATCACTAAATAACAATCATGCATAAATTAAAGAAAATACTACAATTATTTATTAAATTTCTGTTAAACTTCCTAGTGAAAGTCTTCAGAAATGAAGCAACTCTGACTTCATGAGCTGAACTATGTTGCTTACAAGAAATTTGATATTTTACTTCTTGATGTTCTGTTATGTTGAACAAAATGATAATGAGAAGTATGTATGCGTTAATATATTTATCACGTGGAGACTAAAACTGTAATCTGCACTCTGTAAAACAATGATTATTATTAGTATTAACTCAAAATCTTTCATTTCATTCTTAAGTGTAACCCTGAGTGTAACAATAGTGAATCTCTAAAGGTGTGATATTATTATTCCATAAATGTTCCTACACAAATGCACTGCACTCTGTGAGTATATGTATACATTGTATATGCCGAAAACCAGTTTCGAATCTTGTTTGTGTTTTTTTTTATAATTTCTCTTTTAATATCAAGGCCTGTCTATCAGGAAGGCTGGAGACTTCACATTGTTGGAGAGCAGTCTTGGTGTGTTGGCCAAATGGGATGGGAACATGACGGTCTACCTCACTGTCTTGGCTGAACTCAAGGAGATGACCCTAGGACTGTGTGGAGTGTACGACGATAATCCTGACAGTAAGTTTTCTATGATTATTCATTCCATGTTTGTATATTCCGTTGAACTGACTTAGTGGCCACCTATCTGTAGTGGACGTTTAGGGAGCTTTAGATGTTTATCCATGGGGCGGAATCTTCCGATGTGGCCTTACTGTGCATGCGCAAGATAGCTCAACTCGGCAGATCTTGTGTCATCTTTTATTTCACAACCGTTCTCAGCCGATTTTACGTCTTTTACCAAATGGGTGATGTAGCAAGTTTGATTAAGTGAAATTCTGTACGATGGCATAGTTGCTATCGGTCGCATTGCAACAAGAAATCTAAACCAAGACAGTTCTACGACACGGTGAAAGAAGAATACTGTGTGAGAGGAGAAAGATTCATGCATGGCAAGTGCAAAAAACCCCCTAAATAGCCACCGCCTCCCCCCGTTCAAAAAACTCCTGAGGTGTGATAATGACTGCTGTTAAGAGCACCGCTGCGATCACCGGTCTCGTTGTCAACCTAGCACGCCAGGAGCAAGATTTATCATAACGGACTCAGTCTAGGAAACCGGCTATACAATTCTCATCAATGAAACTGCTAGAGCAAGAA
>JZLH01S0628396.1:38625-53056 GCA_001188425.1 Eucidaris tribuloides | reverse complement strand
GAGATTTCATGTCATGTGCTAAGTTGCAAAACCTAAAGCTCCCTGTCAAAAACTTCCTGAGGTGTGATGAAGATTCTGTTTATATTAGACATCTGGATCAGTCTGTTGTCATTATAGCAGCCATGAGCCAGAGATTTGTATCATATGTGACTCAATCTAGGAAAACCCGGCGCTATAAAGTTCTCATTTTATAGAAACTGGCTTTAGAGGAGCAAAACACTATTGAACACTGTACAAAATCAAAAATTTAAATTGCCATAACTTTCCTTATAACTGTTTGATTTTGCATGAATTATGTATCAAAGTATAGCTTGTAAATTGGTCTGTCTAAATACTGCAATAATCTGAATTTTGATATGTGCCACCAAGTATTTGGTTTCCTAGATCCAGTCACATATATTCAATGAGAAAAACCTGATTGCTGCTTTGCAGGGCTGCCATGAATAGAAAAAATATACAATGTTTTATAGATATTTTATTTGAGGCATGGATGATACAACTTCAGGTTTCATCAACTACAGCGCATCCCAGAAAAAAACAGTACCCCCAAACAAAAGCTTATTGTGCAGAAGCATTGGGGCATAACATGTAAGAAATAAATTATGACTTATGCTCTTTCAAATGATACATTAAGCAAACTTATTTGTTCATGCATATCTGAGTACCATGACTTTGAGAATTTTATGTCAAAAATCATTTGCTACACTTAATGGTTTTGACACTATGCATATAAAAAAAAAGAGATGGACACATCTTAGTCACAGTGTCAAAGCCATTAAGTGTAGCAAATGTTTTTTTACATAAAATGTTTAAAGTCACAGTACTCAGAGATGCATGAATAAATAAGTTTGCTTAATGTATCATTTGAAAGTGCATAAGTTAAAGTTCATTTTGAACATGTGTTTTTAATAATGCACTGCATTGCTCCACACAGTAAGCCTTAATTTTAAGGTTATGTTTTTTTTCTGGGACACTCTGTATATCAGCCTGGCAATAAAGACTACCCGCTAGATATTGATATTGACTAGTTTTACTGCATACCTGCTACAGGTGTTGAATGAAATTGATTATTGATTTGGAATGTCATTACTTTGTAAGTGAAGCTTTTGTCATTGGTGCTATAAACATACAATGTGCACCTGGGTGATGGTTTTTGCATAAAGAATAAGAACTGTGACACAAAAAGATCTGAGTACACTAATTTAACTAATGCTTTTGAAATTGTTGTAACTTGACTACTCTGAGAAGACTAGATTGAAGATAGATGCATCACGCCATACCCGGGTACGTCGTACCCGGAGCGGTACGCGTTGTGCAGCGCCCTCCTGTGTTAAAAATATATTTTCTTCAGTATGATCGCTGAAATTCAGTGGTAATGATGCAGAGGCTGTGCAAGTGCACAACAAAAAGGCATTAAACTTACGAGAATGGGGTAAATGAAGCCTAAATGTGTTATTTCACCCTTATTACATAACTTTTACATAATTTTGTAAACCAGGGTACAGTGCTGAAAAATAAATAAATCAACAAAATGGCGGATTTCTACTTGATACCCCAGGGTACCAAATACTGCATCATATCTCTGATTTAGATTATAAAAAAATTTCATGTAGAACAAATATAAAATTGTATTAAAACTTCTCAGAATGGGACAAAGATATTAGAGATCAAATCAAATCTCTGAAATCAAGTTATATTTACCAATTAATCTTGGGATAAAGAAGTATCATGATGATAGATTCGATCCCATTAATATTGTCGTTCTACACCTCTTGTGAAAATTTAACAATCTGTGTTCATGCTCATAAGAATCTATGGTATCTACAAAATTACAGTACAGAAAATCACATGTAGAATTTGATTTATTGATTTGTTTTGTTTCTCACAACAATAAAGAGTAATTCAATCAATTAATCATCTGATTAATTAATCTATTTCTTAATCTATCTGTTTTGTATATTATTTGTTTATTCATTAATTTGCTGATTTATTAAGTTATTTGTTATGACGTATTTGTTCTTTGATTAGTTATTCATTTATCTGGTTAGTATTTATTCATGTATTCAATTATTTATGTATTTATTTGTTTACATTTGTTTATTTATGATTTCATGTATTTATTTATTGTAGATGACTGGATGATGAGGAATGGAGAACAAGCAACATATGCAGCACAGATGGCTACATCATGGGAGGTACCACTCCCTGGGGAGGTAAGTCAGATTCCTTTCTAATATAATGAGTGACATTCAAAAACAAAAGTTCCATTTTGGAAGGTTTTAAAAGACAATTAAAATAATGAAGTACAGTTGTGAACTTATCCAACATCATCCACCTGGATGCCTCATTTTTCTCCCATTGTCCACACTCAGCTATACACATCCCCTCATCAAGCAAAACCATTAAAACCTGATTTTGTATTTTTCTTGTAAGACTATTCAGTGACATGAACACATTTTGTTTGTATCTAATGTGTCAAACTTAGAACTTGATCTTTCGGTTATTTTAAATTTAGGATAAGTTATACATGTTTTTTTTGTGTGTTTTCGTTTTAGAATATAGACAACTCTTGAGTTTCAACCCATTTTCTCCTGGCTCTAGATATTTCCAATTTAGTGATCACCATTTCATCATTCATCCATTGTTGACACATCAGCAGAAGATGTGAATGTATTTAAATGATTGGATTTAAATCCAGAAAGTGTTCAATATTTGATTGAAATTAGGTACTTAATTGTTTATACATATATGCTATTTTTTAGCTGTTTATGTTTTGATGAGAAGAATCATTATAAGCAGATATAGTTGAAAAATATATTAAACACACACAGTGATGAAAATGTAGAGTGAACAAAATGATATACTGTAATAGTACTGGATTAAGAAAACAATGGAACTATACTATTTACAGACAGAAAATGATGAAAAGTGAGAAAAAAAAGAGTATCCTCTTTATGCAAGTTATAAATATCAGAGAAATTGCAGGATCAGGATTCTTGATATATTACATGTTGATGTAGTGAAATGGTTGCTGTGGTACTGTAGCTGGACTCAAGCGTAGGCAAAGCTTGTCTGACTTGCTTACAACTGTGTACACAGTGGTGCATAACTAAACAACAAAGGCAATGGACTGGAATTGATTGTTTACTTCTGCTTTTCACTACACTTTTTATTTTAGAAACCATCATCTTTACATTTGAATGTAACATGATTCTGTGTTTTCTTTTTCGTTTAGAGTATGTTTTCCCCAAACAGATATAGTGAGCTAATTTTCCAGTGTAGCAGGGTCTAGCTCAAGAAAAATATGAGATATCTTCCAAACGTGAACTTCTGATGATTTGCAAATAGTAACGCTTACTTCACTAGCTTGAGTCATTTTCTCGAGCAATTGCATGGCAGGCTCACTACTTCCTGCCTCTCACAAGCTGGATGCAATTAATACAATTTTTGAGCTTCACTAGCTCAAAACTGGTGCATCCGGGGTCGGGCTCATTTCTCCAGTATGCCTTATTCTCTTACTGGCTTGAGCATTTGTCTCATTTTGCTTTTTCAAAACTAACTTTTTTTACCACTCTGATGCTGATTTGATTTCTCCATCCAGATCTGCCCCCACATCACAGACACCAACCCCTGTGACATCTACTCGTCTCGATCCGAGATGGCCAGGAATCTTTGCCAAGTGATAGCACAAGCTGATGAATTCCAGCAATGCCATTTTGATGTGAGTTTCTTTACTGTTTGTCACAGCTTTTTTTTTTTACAATACTTCCTATATTGAGATTTCCCATATATTTGTGTGGTTTTAGTGACCCTAACTATACTTTTGAGTTAGAGATATTCATTATTCTCCATGTTTGAAGAGATGTTTCATGAGAAATTTATTTCTTGTGAAATTATAGTCCTTAAAAGGACTGAGATACTGAGATCCTTGATGATTTGGATAGCTTGACTATCCTTCATCAGAAGTGAGCCAGACTAGAAGTGTGTGTTAAGTGGTTAAATTACACCAAACTTTGAACTGTAACGAGGCTTTAGGAGGTTTATCCAATTGAAAGTCTGCAATGGGGATATATCGATATGGCTCTTTTTAGATTATAATGCAATAATTTGAAGAGAATGTCTTCTAGGTTTGGCTGAAAAATGTCAGTTGAGTCGTAGAAATCTGTCATTTTTCAATATACTGTGCTGATACAATATGTTTTGTAGTATTTGCCTAATATGAGTTGTCTTGTGTTTGTGTTTTTGTTGTTGTTGTTGTTGTAGTTGTTGTTGTTGTTGTTGTTGTTGTTGTTGTGTGTGTGTGTGTGTGTGTGTGTGTGTGTGTGTGTGTGTGTGTGTGTGTGTGTGTGTGTGTGTGTGTGTGTGTGTATATATATGTATGACATTTCTAAAACCATTCTTTGATACCTCCTATTTATGTAATCATAGAATAAATTTGACATGAACGAAACACTGAACCATTGCAAAAAAACCAAAAAACAATGACAACTAAAATATGACACCTTTTACTCTGGACATTCTTTGGTTGTTATTTCAGGTTGACCCGACACCCTTCATAGAGAATTGCATATATGACCTGTGTCAGTTTGGTGAGTCAGATGACCTCATGATGGACGCACTCTGTATCTCCCTTGATGCTTACTCTCGGCGGTGTGCGGAGGAAAGCATTGTTCTGGATTGGCGCACTGATGACTTCTGTCGTAAGTATACCATGCATGTTCTTTAAAAACAGACTGATTGTAAAATTGGTTCTTCATGAAGATTATATTCTTGATATCTGCATCCAATAAAGAGCTCCAAAATGGTACCTGGTATCACTGGAAAGATAATACTACTACATTGTACTTCTTACTACAATTAGTACTGTCATATCTTGTTTGGATATTTCACCATATAATATGTCACTCATATAACTCTAATAACTATTTCTACTAATGCTTGAAGGATCACTATTTCTATCTCTACTACTACTATTGCTGCTACTTCTATCACTACTTTTAACTACTACTGCTACTACTACTACTACTATACTACTACTACTTCTACTGCTACTATTGGTGCTACTTCTATCACTACTTTTAACTACTACTACTGCTACTACTACTACTATACTACTACTACTTCTACTGCTACTATTGGTGCTACTTCTATCACTACTTTTAACTACTACTGCTACTACTACTACTACTACTACTACTACTACTATACTACTACTACTTCTACTGCTACTATTGGTGCTACTTCTATCACTACTTTTAACTACTACTGCTACTACTACTACTATACTACTACTACTTCTACTGCTACTATTGGTGCTACTTTTATCACTATTTTTAACTACTATTGCTACTACTACAACTACTATTATACTACTACTTCTACTTCTACTTCTACTACTACTACTACTACTACTACTGCTACTGCTACTACTACTACTTATGCTTCTAATCCATCCACTTCTACTTTTGCTACTACAGAAAAGGACCTGTTTATTTCAATTTCTGAGCTTATCCAATACCAGGGCAGAAAAACAAATTTTATATTTTGGGGCTACTTTCAAGCTTGAACTAGTGATTTTAGTATATTAAACATTGAACCCTATGAGGAAAATTGAGGGTTGCTTTCTGAGTTTAGGAGGGCTATTTTGCTAATTTAGGGGGCTAAATTGCTCTCAGCCCCTGTATATTTCCTACGCTGTCTAATACAATTATGTATTCATTCCATTTCTTCAGCCAAGCAATGCCCTGACATCATGTACTACAGCGACTGCAACACCCTGTGCCCTGTCACCTGCGAGGCCCAGGACCCAGTCGAAATGGCCCGGCACTGCTCCGCGGACTGCATCAGTGGATGCCAGTGTCCGGAGGGGACCATCCTGGAAGATGGACGCTGCATCACGGCTGACCAGTGCCCCTGCATCCACAACAGGGAGAAGTACCCACCAGGAGGCACCATGAAATCAAAGTGTAATCTTTGGTAAGCCATCGTTCAAGTTCAATGACATTTGCTCTGGTGAAAATTGCTATGATACCAATCACATACACTTACCCCGAAATTCAACCCTAACCCTTACTTTTACCTAACCCCAACCGTAACCCTTATCCTAACCATAACCCTGAACAGTGTCCTTGCATCCATAACAGGGAGAAGTACCTGCCGGGGGGCACCTCGAAATCAAAGTGTAACTTGTGGTAAGCTTTGTTGTAATATAAATGGTATTTGACATTTCTTAAAAAAAAAAAATCACTATTATGTATGATACTGTTTGAATATTGTATAGTTAACTTGAGATTCATTTGTTGAGGAAAAAATTGCCAAACCTGTAAGCATATCAGAAAATAACAGCACCATGTCAAAAAAAATGTCCTGACCCTATTCCTGTCTGCTTTGTAAACTTGCCTGAGCACAGATTTATAACTTGATTAAATAAAATGGTCTGATGCATGCTACTGTAGCTTCAACCTCGACAACCTGTGGATTTATTGCAAGTGAAAGGAATTGTCAAAAGCCTGATTGTAGTCAAGAAACAACACCATCTTGCATCACTTAATGTCTTGTTTGCTAAAATAAACAGCTTTACGTATTAATTTTTGAGCAAATTATATTGCCTTTACTGATTCTAGAAACTTCCAATATATGAATGAAGTGATGATCATTTCACACTTATTCAGGGTTGACACATCAGCAGAAGATATGAATGTATTTGAAACCAAACAATCTTTGATATTTCAATGAAATCTCCTATTGGAATATTTGACAAGGAAATTTGATGTATTCACACAATTAAAGAGACCACATGAAAAAAAAATGGTAGAATTTTTGTGTTGGCAAGTAAAAGTTGGGTTATTAATCAAATAAAAGTATTACACAAAGTTTCCGTAGTTTAATTACAACATATTTCTGTGCTCCGCCCACTTGAATTTTTCAGCACCTGTATGGGTGGGATGTGGGAGTGTGACCAGTCCCCCTGCCAGGCCACCTGCCAGTCTGTCGGTGACCCTCACTACCTGACCTTTGACAAGAAGCAGTATAACTTCCAGGGTGGATGTCGATACATTCTTGTGGAGGTACGTCAAGATTCTAGTGAATATTGATCAAACATGGAATTAAGTAATCTTTGTCTTCATAAGAAACAACCGCTATTGTATATATACATGTAGTTAGATTACACTGTGTATTGACATTCTTCATTATGGAAAATTAGTCTTTATTGTCTTTACAATAAAGTAGACTATTAGGTTTACTTGACCAAAGTGGTCCTGATTAGTTGTATCACATTTACATGGGCTATTTTGCTCATTGAAGTGGGAAGTTAGATTCACTGAGCTGATAAGAAACCTGAAATGATGTACTTAAATATGATTCATATCACTCATGATAAATTCAAAAGCCAATGGCAGGATAAGGAACAAAAGAATAAAATACCTGGAAACTCTTGACTTACATTCACAATAATCATGGAGTGTCAGGGGTGGTGCCCTGCGGGCATGGGGGAGACGGGGGGGGGGGGGGGGCATCCTCTACAATTTTCAAAAATCAGTAAACCATGGGTTTCTCGTGACATAAAAGGTTAGTGACATGATTGGGAACACTTGAAAATGCCTCAAGAACCAAATGAGTTGAAATATATACCAACTATACACTAGCAGGAGTGGATCTCCCACCTGGGAGGATTTGTCTGTAATTTGTTTACTTAAGGAGAATCAAGCATAAACATAGGAGTATCTTATTTTTTTCCGGGGATGATAAAAATAAGCCCCATAGAGAGCCACACAACCGGTTTCCGTGCTGCGATTAATATTGATATTGTCTATTTTAGAATGAGTCAACGTTTGACTACAAAATTTTCACAGGAGAATCCTTGTATAGTTTACTTGATTCTAGAGTAGTTTCAGCCCAAGTTGAGGACTACCCCCAATCATGTCATTTACCTTTAAAGGTCTTTTTGACATTTTCACCCTCCCTAAGATATTACACTGGCGCCGCCTATGTGAACCATAACCCATCTGGAAGAAATCGTTTTAAATTTATGTAGTTGATGAGAAACAAAGAGCAAACCCAAAGTCTGAAACAATGGAATTCAAAAGAAATGCTTTCTACAAACAAATATAGCTACCAACACTCTAACTGGTAATGAAAATTTCTCTTGTATAATCAGTAAAAAATGAATTAATCTGTTCTCAATTACTAAGGACTTTGTGGAACAGTACCTCACCGTCCTCGCCGAAAATGTGGAATGCAACGTCGGCCTGTATCGAAAGGTGACCTGCACGAAATCGGCCACGGTCCTCATCAACGGGTCAAACCCAATTGACCTCAAGCAGGAAAGGGTCATCTATGTGAACGGGGAAGAGGTCGTTCTACCGTACACCAACGGAGAGGTCATTGTTAGGAGGGCATCCTCCAAATTTGTCTTCGTCGAGGGTCGAGGCTTTCTAGTGAAGTGGGATGGGACCAACAGGCTGTATGTGACACTGTATCCGGAATATATGCACAGGGTGAGTGTACTTTTACTTTAAATTATTAAAGACACAGGCTTACATAGCTTCAAATTAAAAATTGTCAAACTATTCTATCTAAGCAACATAGTAGTGTTTGCATGGACAAATAAACACCCTAGAATACAAAAGTTTGGAAATCTATGCTGCCACTGGCAAGATATGAATGAATTAACAATTAGTACTGGGCCGAGTACAAAATAGCCTAGATCAACACACAGTAACTTTTGGGAGGAAATGGGCAGGTGAATCTGGTCAACTTACGATTTTCACTCTTTTAAAGCACTAAATAATCATTTTGAAGTATAATTTTTTCAGGGCTTCATTTTTAGACCTTATCAAAAACACCTTATCAAAGACAGAGCATGGAGGATTATGTAGCTCACATTTTTTTAACTGTGGTCAATGTTAGCCTGTGGCTTTAAGCATTTTGAACAGCAAATAAAAAGTTGCTTTTACATATCCCACACACTGTGACAAAATTATACAGGGAAAGGTCTTTCTCATATGCAGCTGAAATAACTTGCCAGAATATTGGGGACATAGATTCATACAAAAATTTTAGATGTTATTTGAAAACACTCTTATTCAGTAAGATCTCACAATTAGAACCCAGTGCATCATTTTCACTTCTTTCGTATCTCTGTATTGTAAAGTTAACTCTTTACAGTTGAATTTATAAAACGTACAAGAATATTTACAATTTTTTGCAATATATATTCTAATGTAGTTACTCTTATTTATCAATATACTTGTGTATCAATACAAATCATCTTATATGAGAATGTTTACGTAACAGTTGATCAATGTATTTAATATGTACCAGAAATTTTATCTTTTCGTCTCCAGATTTTACAATTCCCACGGGCATGTACTTTGAACATTTACATGGCACATGTGGTTCAGATGAAATTCAGATAATTGATTCTGAACTATCGGGCATACAAGCAGGGGAGCAAATGGTGGTGTTCCCCAACCCCACCCCTAAACAGGGAGAGATAGAAAAGAAGGTTGGCCTTATCATATCTTTTACTTTTTATAAATTAATAGCAGTAGAGGTAATTCATCAACTACAGCCTCCCTGAATGAAATCTTTCTCTGCCAATGTGAATAATTTACACATTATATCTTTAATCAGGTTCGTGGTCTTTGTGGAACGTTCGATTCCAACCAGAACAACGATTTCATGACACCCGCAGGTGACATCGAGACTAGCATTGTCGCTTTCGCCAACAAGTTCGCCGTCGATCCCGAATGCCAAGAAACGGAATCGCCCCTCCCCCTCTCCCCCTGCAGCCTCAACTCCCACATGGAGAGCTTCGCAGCCGAGAAGTGTGGCGTGATGAATGGGGATGCCTTTCGTTCTTGCCACGGCAGCGTTAGCCCGGATATCTACTACGACATGTGTCTGTATGACGTTTGCGGCTGCGATGCGGCACATACCATCTCGTGCCTCTGCGAAGTTATCGCTGGCTACGCAACCGATTGTGCAAATGAAGGCATCTTTATTGATTGGCGGGGACATTCAGCCATTGCTGAATATTGTGGTGAGTTAACAAAATTATTTTGTCAAATTATCCATAGTGATGGATACAGATTTTTTCGAAGGGGGTAGGGTAAAACCCACACAAGCATTCCAACCTGAGAACTAAGCATAACAAAAGGAAAAGGTCCAAGTATTTTAACTGGTTGGAGACCAAGTACGAGTTAATTTGTGTTGAGGTCTATATGGAAAATGTGTGTTATAGTGAAATCAAATCACTAGAACAGGTTAAGCTGACAAGGCAAAAACAAAGCCAAACATCTGTTTATTGTTTTTTCTTAGGCAGGAAAATAAAAGTAAGTACCTTTGTTACTTTGGTGTTGCATTTTTTTTCTTATCTTTAGTAGACTTTAAAGTTCACATCTAAACTAGATGCAGGCAGTTTTTAAATTGCATTTATTGGGGACAAGAATCTGATGGTAAAAAGACAGTGTTTTCTTTCTGCCTTGACAAGAATTAATTAGTAACCCATCTAAATAGATTCAAAATCTTTACAAAACCCACCGCGCACTTTTCTGTATCAAAGGCTTAGCCAACCTATGCGGAAACCCATCCACTGCACAACACACATGCAGTACTGCAGGAAACAGGAAAAAAGGCAGGGACAAATTTCACTGGTGTTTATTTGTTAAAAAGTAAAAAAAAAAAATCTTCATTCCTGATGCACAAGCACCAAAGGTTGTGATATGGTTTTAACCCGTTGAAGATGAGAGACGAGATATCTCGTCATGTAGTCAATGGGAAATGCATGTTAAAGCAAAATCAAACCATCTTCAGTGGGTTAAGATTGAACCTATAGTATTATAGTAACAGTCAATATTTCTTGTTCCTGTTGTTCCCCAGTCATTTTGACCAATAGAAAAATATTTTTTTTTGACTATTATTCATGTATTTTTGTCCTATTTTCTGATTTGATGGCATATTTTATAGCTATTTTCATTAAATATAGTATAAAATTCACATTATTTTTTATCTATTTTTTCCTCCTTCCCTAAGAGATGGACTCCTTCCCTAAGAGATATTTTCATTACAAAATAGTGAAAAATTAGAAACTATTGTAAAGCTACAGGTATGTCCTATTTTTGCACTATTTTTCTTCCTGTTTACAAATGCTTTACTATTTTCTTGCAATTCTTTGTTCTTGTGAGCTGATATTTTAAAATATTTTAAAACCATTTCACGTTCTTTAACAGATATTCACTAAATTCTCCCCTCTTTTTGTGTGAAAATCCTGCTGCAGATGTGCAGTGTGATGGGGGCCAGGTCTACCAGCAGTGTGGGCCGACCTGCAAGCAGACCTGCCGAGACCTGTCCAGTGAATGCCAGGAGTGGGACGAGTGCGTTGAGGGCTGTAATTGCCCCGACGACACGGTACTGGACGATGAAGGCAACTGCATCTCTCCCGTCAACTGTCCCTGTTACTACCAGGAACGCTCCTACCCCGCCGGGTCGGCCATTGAACAATTTTGCCAAGACTGGTGAGATTTTGATTTTCAGCTGAATCTAAGTTAAACTGTTTTGTTAGGGACATTATAAAGTTCCTTCTACCACTAAATCATTTGTGCTTAGAGTCAGTTCTTTTTTGGGGGGGGGGGAGGGGAAGAATAAGTTGTCCTTCAACTGTCCTTGTTACTACCAGGAACGCTCCTACCCCGCCGGGTCAGCCATCGAACAGTTCTGCCAAGACTGGTGAGAATTCAATATTTTCCGGCCGAGTCTGTGGTAAAAACCATATAGTTTTGTATAGTTTTGGTAAATGGTAAACAAATGAAATTCTTTGCAGTTATATTTTTTTTAGATACACCTATATGATCTATCAATGCCCTGAAAATTGCTTGCACTGAAACTTTCACATTTTTGAGGAATTACTCAAAATGTCTTGACATTTCCCATAGGTAATGTGCATACTGCTAGATGCTCTCTTTTAATTTAAAATTATAATTAGTCACTATAAACAATTCAGTAGGCTTGATGTCATTTTCTGATGTCTGGGATAACAATAGAATACTTGGTGACAGATTGACAAAAAAATTGTCTGATCAACCAAAACTATACTTGGGCATGTACAGAAGCCCAATACATACCACATTATCAAACCACTAGTTTCCACAGAATCCCTCGAAATATAAGCTTTTCACTCAAACTGACGTGTATATTGCATACAAATGGCGTGAGTCCTGTTGAATACACATTTTGACCAGGATGAATGAAGAAAATTGTCTTTCTGGGCTTCTGTACAAACCTGTCATTGCCAAAAGGTAGAGAATATTAGGAAGTTCCTTTCACTACTAGATTGTTTGTGCTTATAGAGTCTTTTTTATGGGGGGGGGGGGGTAGGTCATTGGGATATGTCAACTTAATAGAAATAATGGTGAAACAGGCACTTCAATTATCAATATTAAGTGTTTCACTCACAACAAGAAAACTTATCTTCCCTTGCTCATTAAACCCATAATATATTGTACCAGAGTTTTTCTTGAGTCAACAAGATATTTAGCCAATTAATGCTTGTCCTGAATCACTGCTGTTACTGTGATCTTATTAATAATTAACAGAATTCCACAACCCAGGTGCACAATGTATATTTCTATCCTGTTGACAAAAGCCTTGCCCAACCCAAATGACATACCATATAATCCATTTCACTCCATACCTGTAAAAAGTATTCTGTCAACAGCTAGTCAATTTCTTATAGATAGTCTCTTCGCCAGACCAATGCAATTAACAAACCTGTGCTTATATTCTGTAATAAGATTAAAGCTTGTGAAACATCTGTAATTAAGTCTAACAACTTTCAGTGGTGAAACTGACTTTCCCCACGCTAGAAACATACTTAACAAATAATCCATTTCACTCCACACCTGTAGAAAGGCATTTTGTCAAGAACTAGTCAATATCTCAATGATAGTCTCGTGGGCCAGACAAATATAATTAGTATGTATCTGTGCTTGTATTCTCTAATTAGGAGCAAGTTTATGAAACATCTGTAAGTAAGTCTATAGCTTTCATTGATGTAGTAAAGAAACAGCGCAGCTGAATATATACACATAGTAGCTGCGCTATATAAATTTATGTTTATGTTTATGTTTATGTAATTAAGTTATTGTACTCCAAACATATTTAACAAATAATCCATTTCATCTGATACCATTTGACATCTGTAGTAGAAGGTATTTTGTCAACAGCTAGTTAATATTTTATAAATACAGTCAAACCTGTCTTAGCGGCCACCTCTCTATAGCAACCAACCTGTCTATAGTGGGCACATAAATGATTCTCCAGAAGAAACATCATCTGTTAAAGAACCTATCTATAGCAGCCACCTGTCTATAAAGGCCACATTTTTTGTCTCCCTTGGGTGGCCGCTATAGACAGGTTTCACTGTAGTCTATTGAGCTAGGCAAATATAATGATGATAATACTAGTAGTAATAATGATAATAATAGTGATGATGATGAAGAAAAAGAAGAAGAAGAAAAAAAAAAGAAAGAAGAAGAAGAAAAGAAGAAGAAAAGAAGAAGAAGAAGAAGAAGAAGAAGAAGAAGAAGAAGAAGAAGAAGGAGGACGAAAAAAATCTTATCCATGATCCAAGATCTATGATCTGAGTGAAGTTGTATTACAAGAACCCATGTATACAATAAAAAGAAACATGACATTTATAAATCACTGAAAAACAATTCAATATCAAAACTTGCCTGTACATTTAAGAGTATGTTACAAAAAGTCTAGGAGGAATTGTTAGAATGAAAACAATCCAGATTAGGCCTACATGGAACAAAATGAAAAAGGATAAATAACCATCTATAATTGAATTCCTTTATTAATCCAGCATCTGTATAAATGGGACATTTGCCTGTGAAGGAGAGAAATGCAACGTGACGGACATGTGCCCCGAGAACCAGCTCTACGATGAACTGGCCCCGGGCTGCCCCCAGACCTGTGAGACTGTGGCCCATGGATTCACTTGTGATGTAGAGGCCCAACCTGGATGTATGTGCCCTGAGGGCTATCTCTTGGATGTGAGTATATGAAGCACCATGCGGTTCCCTGGGGTACCACATTGTATAGCACCCTCTTGTGTCCATTAATAGTACAGTTGCATAGCAATGGTGCAGGCATTGCACAAAATATGGACGTAAACTGACAAAAATTGAAGTGAAAATGATGTTTAAGGTGGTGTTTTTAACCCGTTGGCTATGAGATTCGGTAAATCCCCATAGACTTTGTACAGGGCCCATCCAGTCCCCGTAAGCAACTGGTTAAGACCCGGGGGGCCAGTGTCATTACAATGTGTACACCATGCGCGTGTGAAAAAAAACGCGTAAAAAGGGTTGTTTTTCACGGTCGGACGATGTACGCGCGTACATTGAAAAAGGGTATCAAAATCTCC
>JZLH01S0628396.1:0-12431 GCA_001188425.1 Eucidaris tribuloides | reverse complement strand
CAGTGACCACACCTGCTGTGACCACACCAGCAGTGACTACACCTGCAGTTACAACACCCGCTGTGACTACACCTGCAGTAACCACACCTGCAGTAACCACACCTGCAGTTACAACACCTGCTGTAACATCACCTGCTGTGACTACACCTGCAGTAACCACACCTGCAGTGACTACACCTGTAGTGACTACATCTGCAGTGACTACATCTGCAGTGACTACACCAGCAGTGACTACACCTGCTGTGACCACACCTGGTGTGACCACACCTGCAGTGACCACACCTGCTGTGACCACACCTGCAGTAACCACACCTGCTGTAACCACACCTGCTGTAACAACACCTGCTGTGACTACACCTGCTGTAACCACACCTGCTGTGACCACACCTGCAGTGACCACACCTGCAGTGACTACACCTGCCATAACCACACTTGCAGTGACTACACCTGCTGTGACCACACCAGCAGTGACTACACCTGCAGTTACAACACCCGCTGTGACTACACCTGCAGTAACCACACCTGCAGTAACCACACCTGCAGTTACAACACCTGCTGTAACCACACCTGTTGTAACAACAGCTGCTGTGACCACACCTGCAGTAACCACACCTGCAGTGACTACACCTGCTGTGACCACACCTGCTGTGACAACACCTGCTGTAACCACACCTGCTGTAACCACACCTGCCATAACCACACCTGCTGTAACCACACCTGCAGTGACCACACCTGCTGTGACCACACCTGTAGTGACTACACCTGCTGTGACCACACCTGCAGTGACCACAGCTGCTGTGACCACACCTGCAGTAACCACACCTGCAGTGACCACACCTGCTGTTACAACATCTGCTGTGACCACACCTGTTGTGACCACACCTGCTGTAACCACACCTGCAGTGACCACACCTGCCATAACCACACCCGTAGTGACCACTTCTGCTGTGACTACGGAAGTAACATCTGAATATTCAACCCCAGGTGTGTAAGGATTATGCAATCAATTTTCTGTTTTGAAATTGAAGAACTCCACACTCATTTTGTAGACATCATAGATTACTGAAGTGGTACATGTGACAGACTGAGAATAACAATGGAGTTGGCACAAATATTGTATTGATCCATTTGAAACACCTGTATTTTCTTGTCCAGAAATTGGTAGTGTGGAAATGATGATATGAAAGGAAACCTCAAATATTGAAATACCCAATAGTCCTGTTTTTTTTTCGTTTCTTAGCTCAGTGTAAAATTCACAGCTGTTATATTGACATGAATCATAATATCTGTATATCAGCTGTTAAATGTTTGTTTTCCATCATTCAGATATCTGCATGCTTGCAGTTGTGCTTTACTCACAAATATTCACAGTAATACACATATAATATTGTACATTGTATTGCCTTGTAAATGGGACAGCAGGCACTAGTGATTAGTGCTCTGTAACCTGATTCACATTCTGTAACAGGGTTTAACTTTTACATTCGGTGTTTTCCTGAATGGATCTTCATACCATCACATAGCAGTTTTCCTAATGTTTTCTGTGTTTCCATCTGATATTAAAGGTTAGTGACATGATTGGGAACATCTGAAAATGCCTCAAGAACCAAATGAGTTGAAATATATACAAACTATACACCAGCTGGAGTGGATCTCCCAGCTGGAAGGATTTGTATCAAATGTGTTTACTTAGGGAGAATTAATTCTATTGGGGCAACAATAAATATAGGCCCCATAGAGAGCCACACAGCAGGTTTGCCTGCCACCAGGGATATTGACATTAGTTATTTTTAGAATGAGTCAACATTTGACTACAAGATTTTCAAGAATCCTTGCATAGTTTACTGATTCTAGAGTAGTTTCAGCCCAAGTTGAGGACTACCCCAATCATGTCATTTACCTTTAATGAATAAACACGTGATGCGGCACAGTGGCGTTTTATGAGTGTTGCATACGCAAGTGTATCACTGATAAATTAAATGTGCATTGTGCAGAGTTTGTATGGCTGAAGGAATTTCTGAAAAGTCATGGAATTTGAAAGACTTTTCCAGAAGCAAAAATTCAGTTAAACTTATTGAATTCTTTAATTTCTTCTTAAAGGTCAGAGAAGATCATTTATTGAAGACATTTTAAAATGGCCCTTAAATAGGAGCTTGTTGTATATATTATATATATTGCATTGATGTCTAAATACTTTAAAAAATGTAAAAACGGTCATGGAAATTTATAGTTTTCTTTTAAGGAACGTCTTAAAAATCAGGGAATTTTGAAAATATGTAAATGTATGAGCCCTGATTGATTGACTGAATTTTGATTGAGATCACATGTATTTTCTTCATGATACAATTAACAAAAATTGAACAATTGTGAGCAGAAAGTATATAATATTGACGTTCGATTTATACATATAATTGATTTAAACAATGATTGCACTTTGTTAATTCATTTTCTCCCGTTATAATCATCAAAATGATTATGAATTATCATCGTTATTGCAGAATTAACAACTACAGTCATCACAGTGACTGGCACCAAACCCACCACTTGTCTGCCTGGCCAATTTCAGTGTGACAACGGTAACTGTGTGCTTAGCGGTCCTGACAGCCAGCTATGTGATGGAATCAATGACTGTGGGGATTATTCAGATGAGAGGGGATGCGGTAAGACTATAAGGCTTCAAGTTTCTGTGTCATGGAAAAGGAAATAATAATGATAGACATCAAGTCGGAAATGAATATTCAAATGAAAAGTTTAAAACAGAACATTGTGTAAAATACACACATACTGGGATCTTTTAATAATCCATTGACATTGTATTGTAAATGTGCATTTGTAGTTTAATGTTGATAGACCCTAGGAAATTGTTCTTGCAAATATTTAGTATGATCAATATCCCAGTTTTATTTTTGCTTTAAAATTCTTTTAAGAAGATGCAATTTAGTTCTTAAAAAGAAAGGTATACATGTACATATATTTATTATTGTGAAAAATACATGTTTTCTTCGATTTTTTTTTTTTATAGTAGCACAACCCATATGTCTGTCCTTCCCACCATGTATATATTTCATATAAGGAATGAAATGGAGTGGAGAAGTTGATGGCGAAGACGGCAAATGCAATGCAAATCATATTTCCTGCACGTGCCAGTACAAGTAATTGGGACCCTGCAGCCTATGGGGTTATATATGTACATAGATTTTTGTTACAAAATGTGATGTGAAATATTACAAGTGCATCACCCTTTTTAACACAGGTTATAATTGTTAAGTGCCAGGATAAGGACACTGTTGCCCATTGTTAAAGCCCCATTAAAAAGTTGTCAAAGTTTAATATATCTTACCTATATGATAGTGTTTGAATGGACAAATGTACACCCTAGAGCAGAAAGCTGTAGACAGTTATGCTGTCACAAGCAAATGTGTACAGATAAATATTGGCACATGAATTAATGTCCTGCAACAAATATTCTATTCATCAACTGTCTTTGGTGAAAAGTCTGGAATGGTCGTTCACCAAGCTTTCACTTTTTGAAAGCACTTACTGTACAACAAAGTGTTAATTTCTGCTTGCGCATATACATTGCACAGAATTTACTTTCAGTCTTATGTTGTTGAACTTCTCACTGGTGTTACTTCATCTACCACAGTGACTTCTACAACAAAGTCCACAACCATAGCAGTAACAACACAGGCAACTTCTACAACTCCTGAAGCAACAACGCAAGTAAGCACTACAACCGCTGAAGCAACAACGCCCAGCAGTGCAGCATACACCACAGAGATTGTGACACCAACCACAACTGTGCCTACCATCTCAACAACAACGGAGGTTACCACCACCAGGCAACAACCCACCACAACCCAAGAGTCCACAACTGCTGCTACTACCACAAAGACCACCACAACTGTGGCTGTAACTACTGTTACCAGTGGTGAGATTTTTATTCCAGACTGCATTTGTATAAATCAGTTCATTAATTTAATACATACGACATGTTTTAATACAAAAACATGTTTATAAATGCTTATATGTGTGTGTGATTATCTGAGTATATAAATATACAATTTGTACAATGTCACTTCATATGCAACATTAATTGTAACTATGTTTGTTGCCCCCAAAACAATTTTATATAAACATATACATATTAAAAATGTACTATAGTATTCATATATTTGTGGATATTGATTGATTCAAAGTAACCAACCCGTTGGAGACTAAGAAAGAAATATCTCTGGCTGCGGTGTTTGGAGAAAGCATTTCATACAAAATCAAATCATCTCCAATGGGTTAACTTCACAAAATTGCAACTTCATTGTAACTTCAGAAATATTCATAATATTAAAATAAAAAATGGTTAGATATAGTATACAGTTATCTTCAACTTTAGTACCCAGCACTTTTTCCATTGTGCCTCAAGAAAAAATAGCTGCCTGGAGTTGACACTGAACACTAAAAATTGCACAAACTGTGTCAGTACTGATTATCATCAGAAATGACACTTCGTTGCAGAATCCATCTGTGTGAGAAAGTTTGTAACCTTTCCACAAGAAGGCTGCTAATTCCATGAATTCCTAATGATAATAAATGAGCAATTATTTCACCTTTCACGCAGTTTGCCATGACCTTCTGGGTCTACAGAACGGAGAGATTCCAGACGAAAACATCAACGCCACCTCCGTCCAAGAAGGTAATTCCATCACCAACGTACGTCTGAACAGTGGACCAGATGACAACGGTTTCATCGGTTGGTCACCTGACCTCGTTGACCCCACCCCTGCTGTGACCTTTGACCTTGGAGAGGTCACTCAAGTGTCGGGGCTCCTTCTGCAAGGTGGTGGATGGAACAGGGACGAATTTGTGACTAAATTTGCTGTGGCCTTCAGTCTCGATAACCAGAATTATTTGAATATTTCCAATGCATACGGCATGCCACGGGTAAGATCATTACTATAATAACATACACTGGTTGACAACCAGAAGGGCATTAACTCAATACACATTGACAACCAGAAGGGCACTAATGCCATTGATGTTGTACAGTGATAGTGCCCTTCTGTTTGTCAAGAGGTACTGAGTTATGGCTCTTAGTAGGTGATACTTGGTATTTTTTGATAGTGAAATTGATCCCTATTTCTCGATTAAATTTTGGAATGCAGTCATTTGTACTCTGAGGCCTGCAGTGATGAAATCAACCCCCCCCCAAAAAAACAACAACAACAACAACAACAACAACAACAACAACCCACTAATTTGCTCTTTATGATGATAAATTGAATTTCTGGTTCATAATTTCTGATACAAATTTTAACAAATGCGTCAAATAAACATACATGTAAGTCATGGTTTGAATGCTATTTGTACGTACATATGCATATATATTTTTTGTTATATCCCTTTATGAATATTCATGAGCATTTTCTAAATGGCACTTGGTTGATTGATGCTAAAACGATCAAACATAATTTCACTAGAAATTAAAAATCCTCGCCACAGCTCCGTATATTTTTCACTATTTTTGTCTCGGCAGCACTGCGCATGCTCACAACCTGAAATCAAAATGGCGTCTCATTCGCGGCGAAACTCAAAATGACAATTTTAGTATACTAATTACTATGTTATTTTTATTTTAATGTTATTTTTAACATTTCATTGGTGTTACAATGAAGATTTTACGTTGACCCTTCGGATTATTAGCGCCGATTTATGAATCATAAATTGAAATGCGGAAAATTTACAAAAAATTAACTCGCATCGCCTACGGCTGCGGCTTACGAGCGCCCGCAGGCAACGTGTGCGGCCTGTGTACATACTGCACTGCACAGCAAATTGGTCAGTTGCGTTGAAACTTTTCCGTTTCGGAAGCAGACTGCGATAGTCATAGTTGCTTCTAAAGCTTGAGGGGGCTTTTCTCCCTTTCACCCTGCCATGACCCCGAGGCTTGCCGAGGGGTCATAGCAGGAATCAGGATGGAAGGCCCCCGAGAGCCTTTAGAAAACAAACAATGGGGTCGTTATCACTTGCCTTGCGTGTCGAAGCCAAGCTTTCGTGCTGTGAAAATGCGACAGATCACGTACTGTTACTGTTAGTGTTAGGCCTACGGTACGGCGCGGCGTGTGTGGAGACTAAGTCAACACAAACAACACCAGATGAGACGTCAACTTACGTTACGTGGCGTCCAAAAGTTCGAATCTCGGAAGAGTCTCCCTGCCTTTATTGTCTCCTCAGGAATGAAATATAATGTAAACAAACGAAAAATGGGCAAACAAATCAAGCTCGAAGTCGAGAAGGGCCGGGATCTCCTCCGCAAGCGTACGTAGCAACCTAGCTAAAGTTAGCAATCAATAAATTTATCGCGTATCGCGCTGCGCAAATTATGGTGTCTGCGCTCGCACAAATCGGGGCTCGCAACAACATTTGACTGCCGTTGAATAATGACAAAAAAGAATAAATACAAAATAAAAAATGATTAAAAAATGACTATTAACCGCTCAGCGCCCCTGGCCAGGCATGGCTAAAACTATGACCAGACTTTCGACCAATCAGATGAAAGCATTAGCTGACATTCTTGGAATGAGGTATATATTACTCATTAATAGCACTACTCTTTAGAGTTCACTTTAAATTATTTTTCAATTTTATTAAGTGGGAGGGATATAAAACAAATATACCAAGCATTAAGTTCGAAAGTATAGTTGAAATTATCTATCTTCGGAGGGACTGGCAGTAATATATTTCCTCGGGGCTTTGCCCCTCGGAAAAATATTACGATGCCAGTCCCTCCTCAGATAGATAATTTCCACTATACTTTCTCACAGCTTGGTATATTTGTATATTATCACTAAAATCTATTGCAGTGTCCTAAAACTGTCATGTCAGATAAACAGCATCCATCCCTGTCTTAATATCTATCAGCCAAATAGATATTTGATATCAGTTATTGAAGGTGAAAATTAAAGTAATCATCTACACAAGCAAGCAGATCATGAATTGAAAAATTCTTCATGATGTTGTATTGCAAACAAACCATTAATTAGACTTCTAACGAAAACACCAAAAAAGGAAAAACAGTGTATTTACTGTTTACATTTGCATTAGTCTTGTAAATATTGGTTTAAATTTGCTGCCCATCTCTGTTCTACCTCCAGGTATTTAATGGCAGTTTGGATGCAGAATCTGAGAAAGAAGTCCTGTTCCCCGTCATCCTCATGGCTCAATATATCCGCATCTATCCCGTCGCCTGGCAGAACAGACCCACTATGAGGATGGAACTATTAGGCTGTCCTTCTGAAGGTAAGTATCCAGGTTGTTCATTAACCCTTTGAAGACTAGACATGAGATATCTTGTCTTGAGGTCTATGGGAAATGCAGGTTAAAGCAAAATAAAACCAACTTCAATGGGTTAACTTTTTGGATTCCCCATCAGTGCACTGACAAATCTCTGCATTTTCCCTGTGATGGATAAATATTTCACATATCTTTCATTTCTTCAATTACTTGTTGGTTCTCTTCACGTAGCTTTACATCCTCTGGCAGGTTATATTTGAAGTTGTGCACAAGCATGCCCAAGTCAATGGCAAAATTCTAACCCATTGTTGGTATTATCAACCAAAAAAAAAATCAATTTCTTAACAAAAATAGGACCATAAGTATGAAGCATCAAGTCAAAGCCTTTTTATTTGCAGTGATTAGCAGGTACTTTTTTCTTGGTGACACAATTAGTTACAACTTACTCTTGATGACTATCATTGCAACGTTAAATGCTCTCAAATTAATGTTGTGTATTTCAGTCACTTTTTAACGCATAAAGGCTTAATAAAAGACAGTATCGTACAAATGTATGAGTTATGACAATGTGTGAACATGAGTCAAGCATGGTATTTGTGAAAGTGTTGGGCAAGTAACAAAAATACTGAAAAGAATCAAAGTTGAATTCCAGTATATATTGCTATCTTGTTGATTGAAATCCTGTCTAGCATGGGAAAGATTGTATGATGTTGAAATATTAACTTCAACTTGGAGTACTTGATGAAACAAATGATAAATCTGTTTCATTAATGCAATTTGATTGTCTCATTCATGCTTTCTTTACTTCATAAGAATGATCATGCTGATGTTTTAGCAAATATAAAAATATGTTGTATGTAAATGCCTAAGTATAGAACTTCTGCTTTTTGTAGTATTGTGCAGATTTTATAATGTTTTGTTGCAAATACTTACAAGAACTAAATAATCACCCATGTTTACTTTTATCGAAGACAACCATAAACCATAGTCTTTAAATAAAAAGAAATGAAATGATCTTATGATAATTGCAAAAACCACAGAAATTATGTTAAAAGGAAGAACCCAAAAGTTGAAATAAATAACGGAAATAACATTAAAATCATTTTTTGTAAACATGTAAGCGATATATTTATGATTGTCATCAAATAATCTTTTGCCAATTCAGGCCCAACCTCGACAGTACCGACAGTAACCACCCGAAACTGCTTCAATGATGAATTCACTTGCAACGACGGGGCGTGTGTACCGGGAGATGCTGTGTGTGAAGGGACTTGCGATTGCGGAGACTGTTCTGATGAAGCCGTTTGTGGTACGTCAAAACTGTGCAGGGGCAGATTCAGAAAAAAAATGCGTCATGTTGCCACCTTTCCACAATGTAACAGGAATCGTCCAGTTGTTTTATGTATAAGTATTTTACTTTATCGACTTAGTATGTTAGGCCGTCAGCCCGTAAAAAAAAATGCTGACCATTGTCAATATGTTGAGATATTTATTTGTCTAAAATGCATTTACAGTAGTCTCCATTGGTCGATTTTAATTGCCCTATTTACATGTATAATACTCTCGCCAAAAAGGATCTGGATATAACCAGACCTGAAACAAGTCTGAAATTACTGTATGTATCTTTTATTGGGTTTCGTGGCATGCTTTACCAATTCTGTCACAGCAACAAATGCAGTGGGTTTGAAGTATATAATTTCGTCTACAGAAGATATGAAGTTATTAGAATGAGTGCGAGATATTTTTAGTCTGTGTTCATGTAAAAGTTTGTATAAGCAGGTGGAGAATGAAAGACAGAAGACAGAAAGAGTAGGTTTCAAGAGATTAGACATAGAACTGACAAGAGTTTGGTAAAAGTCTAAGAACAATCCATAGTTAAATTTATAAATGATTAATTAGTGCATATATACTCTAAAATAATGAGAAGGAAAATTTATTTATAATGATTCCAGATATTACCAACACATGTAGATGCTTGTTGGAATAAAAGAAACTATAAAAAACACAAACATTAGTTGGAAATGAAAGAAACTATAAAAAAACACACAAACATGAGTGTATTTCAGAAATTCAGAAATACATGCGCAAAGTACATTTCAAATGTATGTGTTGGACTTCTTGAATACTATGTGAAGTTAAATAATCAGTATCCTACTAACCACTAAACTTCTTTTCCTTCACATTTAGGAAGCACTACCATAGCTACAACAACAACGGTGGAACTTACTACAGCCTACACTACAACAAAACTGACAACCACAGGTAATATTTTGTGTATCACTTTGTAACATGTTGGGATCCCTAAATGATGGAATCAATACAGAGGTCCATGTAAAAATGTGTTGGATGTCATAAAAGATACACATGATATAAGTAATCAACCAAAACAAAGGGATTACTTACAATTCCGGTGATTTGTTACAATTCTCAGTTATCCATTCAAAAGAATCACACATGCATAATTGTTTACACATTGAGCCTTGAGCAATCTACAGAGCGGATTTGGCACAAAACAAGTCACATGTATTATTATTTTTATTATTATTCTTGATTTAAATAATTTATTTAGTTTATTTTTTGTTTGATCATTTCTGTCCATTTTCTCTTTTTGTGCGATTCAAATAAAGTTTTTAATCCTTCTCTCTGCTTTCTTAACAAGTGCTCTCTCTAGTGAAGCATTTATCTTGATGGTATAATAACTTATGAAATAGAATTTTTCATATATCGCTCTCTCATTATAATTGTAGAATGTAGTTTTAGTTGAAATTGTTACACTTCATTGCATGCCTTCAAAAATGCCCGTAACACCACAGACTTAGAAAAGTGTTTAGAGCTTTAACAATGTGCATATAAACTTATAGTTAAAAAGTGACTCACATGTTTTGTTAAATTTATTTAACCATTGGTTACAGGAACCAGATGTAGCATGTATTAACTATATCGGAATGGCAGAATCTCGGGGGCAACATGTTAACTCTTTTCCAGTTTTTTTTTTTTTTGTATTTTCTCCCGCTACACTCAAGGCCCTCCCAGTTGTTCGTGGAACCCCTGGACATCGTGGAGTACATGTACGGTGACCTGTGGTGTCGGGACGCGGTACCGAGACAGAAGCTGGACCGGATACTGTGAACATGAGGAGGAGAACTCCCATGAAGATGAGTACTGCAACACGGATGCTTGTCCAAGTATGTTACCATGGTGATAGTATAGATAGGGTTTAGGGATTTGTCGAAGAAAAGATCACTTATGTAAGTTATAGGGTAATAAGCTATTTTTGGTGTTTGCCAGATAATAAGATAATCAAAGTACAAAGAGTGCAAAATGCATGTGCCAAACTGGTTTGTAATTCCCTTGATATTCTTATTGTATTAAAGGGTACCAACACCCTGAAAATCAAATTTGTGTACAGCTAGAATACACAACAAATAACCACTAGACAATGTCATAGCTCGTGAGGTGATCATATTTTGAAAATAATAATCAAAACATTTTGGAACTCAGTTCCGTGCGTTCAATCTCAGTTCCGTAAACGCCGGTTATATGCGTATAATGCGTGCGCGTTCTGGCTATACGCGTGCGTTTTTACCAAAACTATCGGAGTTCTGGATCGATCTGTGTACGCAATACGCACGCTAGTGTCGCGTTCGTGATCAAAAAACGTTGCGAAGTTTCAGCCAGTCTATCTCAAACACTTCATCCGAAAAAGTTGCTAAGTGTGAGACGTTTCGGTCGCAAACAGCAACCATTTCAAGGGTCGAGACTCCGCCGAAAGTGCGAACGCAATTGATTGTCAGTCGGCTCGCTTGAGAAACTCGCGTGCACTTGCACAGGCTCAACTCGGCTGTCGAGCTTACAGCAAGGCAATTGCCGTGGGCAATATTGAACATTAAATGGATGAAGACAGAAGCCTGTATTGAAGGATGATATAATGATATAACATAGTTTAAGCATGAAAACATTTATTTATGCCTATAATAGGGGCCTATATGCTTCCTGAAGCTAAATGCCACAATCAAAGGCTATGGATTATTATTTGGAGGAAAGTCGGTCAAACTTAGTATTTGTGGCGGAGAGTAATGTCTCACTGAGCGCTGCATGCCGCGTCGGCAAAACTTCACCGGGTGGTGGGGTGGTAGATTGAACGGTTTCTGGTGGTGATACAACATCATTATTTTGCAGAACGTCTTCTTCATGCAATATACGCAACACACGCCCGTCCTTTTGTTGCGGACTTGTTCTTTAATTACCGCTTTCAATACATGAAGTAATTTGCACATTTAACCTTTCAAGTTTATAGAACAGGTTGCTATACGCGGCGACAATACCATTCCCGCCGCTACTTACGCAAAAATAGCACAAACAGGATCTGGGTCTTTTGATAAAAAAATACCTGTTGACATTTTTTGCCATTAACACAGCGTCCCTATTAAGACAATTCACTGCAAATGGTATTATTCAAGTTCATAAAAAGGCGCAGGGAGTAGAACACTATACCGTTTACCCACAATATAAACCGATCCATAGGGCCTACATGACTTTTGTATGTCACACTTTATTTTGACATCATATGGAGCCGATAATTACCACTGACAATTAATTTCCAATTGTAAAAGCAAGCACCCGAAATTTGTTTAAGTATCATATGAATCTGTATTGGTCTGTATCCATAATTTATTTCCGATCGGGAAACAATTACACTCGACATTTCTAAATATAAGTTATGTACACCCTTTTCCCTCGATATATAAACGTTTTTATTTTAACTGGTTAGGTCCGACCAGTAAAATTGACCGACAGTGAACTTTACAGGTCCCCGGACCGTCGTATCTGCGGCACTCCAGCCAAACGGCAATACTGTTATCGATCAAGACGTTTGACAGAAAAAATATCGATAGCGCGATCGATCGATTGATAGTATCGGATGATCGAGTAGTCTATGCCAAGTCGTTTGTTACTTTATTTGTTGTTTGAAATTCACGATCAAACCTCAATAAATAAAAAACGGAGTGATCATAAATGCTAATATTTTGCAGAGGGCATGGCACAATTATATTCTTTATGTATAGCAAATGAATTTCTCAGGGTGTTGGTTCCCTTTAAGTTAGGCCCTGGTCACACTAGCAGTTGCGACTACCTGCGATCAA
>JZLH01S0628389.1:11778-40573 GCA_001188425.1 Eucidaris tribuloides | reverse complement strand
AAAATATCATAATTTGGAATTGTATTTGCGGCAATTCGCTGAATTCAAGTGACTGACCTTGAAATTTTCGAAATTTTAAATTTTTCGAGTAAATATTCGGTTAAATATGGTTGAATATATGTTAACAAACACCTAGCCAAATATCCTAAATTGTCATCGCTTTCCGCAAAAATATCTGAAAAAGTGAAATTTGCATGGTTGCTTATTTCAAGATGGAAATAAAAAGAAATTTGTACACAAAATGTTAAAATTATCACTGAGATATTTGGGAAAAAGGTCTTATAAACATTTAGGCATATCAATCATTGGAAATGTAATTACCGTGTTGTGGCATCCAGGTCCAAAATTAGTTTGGTGGATATATTATGGACTACAAATTTCAAAATCTCTAACCCTTTTGCAACTGCTTATGTAACGTAATAACTCAAAAACTCAACTTGTTTTGGCTGGAAAGAACACAACCTGCCCAGAAATGGTTTAATATTTCAAAATTGCTCCTATACATAGCGCCACTAATTCAAACAGTCCAATTAAATCAATAACATATGCCCATGGTGAAATGAGAAGTCCTGTCTAAAATGTGTACGAACATAACCATTAACGTAACTAACGACAATGCTTAAACGTAACTAACTCATTTTGATTGATTTGATTAATTTATGCGAAAGTGGCCTCTAGCATACTAGGAACATACTGAAGTCAAAAGAATGCACGCAGAAGATTATTTGAATACACATAATTGCCATTAAAAGCATGCTCTTCATGACTGCTTACTTGGTTGAAACACACTGCGACACTGCTAATTGTCTACCAACATCCATTTGAAACACAAGAACATTGATGAAACTTTTTCAAGTGGCATTTCTTTGTCAGTCATCAATTGCCAGGCATAGTTTAGGATAAGCCTCCACCATACAATAAACTTAAGCTCTCGCTCGTTCTTCAGTTTGTTTCCTTGGAATAGTTGGTTATTCAAAATAAATTTAATTCCATCCAATTTTTTTGGAAATCATATTTTCTGCTCTCAGAAAATAAAAAGCTGATGGTTTTAGTACATTAAAGTGGGTAGCTGCTATAGTACTTTTTAATCTTGAATTTCTTACAAAAACAAAACATTTATGAGAAATAGTTTATCATTCTATTAAATGTATGATTTCAGGGGTATTCATATATAGCAATCCATTAAGGGGAGCTGACCAACTTGTTTTTTTCTTATTCCTTCTCCAACGGGCTCAACAAATTGCTGATACCACATTTGAAAGGGAAATTCAAAGCTGGTTGCTAGGCGAAAAATAAATTCACTGGGGCAGTTTGAAAGGCAATTCTAGATACAAGAAGAGAAAAGAAATTGATGGCCTAAAATGCCAAACTTTGAAAAGAATCAAGCAGGAATACTTCTCTGAAGTACTGCCGTGAAGAAGGGAAAATTTTTTATCTCTCCTCTAAATGTTGCAACTCTTCATTAGTGATCACAAATGAAAGAGAATCACTTGCAATAAGCTGTAACCAGGGTACATTTGAAAGCTTTTTAAAATTTCTTAACATCTGAAAAGTTTTTAATGCACAAAATCCTTGCAAATACTTGCAATTGTGCTTGCATACATCTGCAAATGACAAATTCTCATAAATATGGAATTAACCACATTTTGGGGGCAATTAAGTGGCCAACTATTCTGGAAAATAATCTACTCTTTCATCAAATATTGTATACTTGTATTGCCAAATATTAAACGTTTAATGCATTATGAAAGAGGAGGCAGATGTTTTATTGGCTCCCAAATCACACCTTTTTTGTTCCTACAACGTAGAACTCATTTCATTTATCAATTACAGCTGCAATAACCTAAACAACAAAATAGAAAAAAAAATGTTTGGAAAAAATTGCTTGAAATATCCATTAATTTGTGTAGCAATGTTGAGCATATAGTGCTTATCATTTCACACAGTCACTTATCTCGTTCCATTTGATTTCATGTAACACACATTTCCCATTCAGTCAAAGAAATCGTCTCCCATGGGTTAACAATTAAAACACTCACTTCCAAGTCTTGCTTGCGTATAACAACTTCCAGGTCGAATTTGACTCCCTCTGTACTCCTCAGCTTCTCGTAGAGGTCCTCGCACATCGCGCGGAGTCTGTCCCGTGACAGTGAGTCGATGTTGAGGGGTTGGACGTTTTCGTCGACGTACTTGTTCCTCTCCTGGGCTTTCAGCTCCGCTTCTTCCTTGAGGTCGGTCTGAGCCTTCTTCATCATCATGGCCTGACAACAGAGGGTGACATACAGTAATTTCAATTGACTAAAAAGAGGGAAAATTTACATTATATAGAGATCCCATAGGAAGCATTCCAAATTTCCTGAAATTCAAGCATGACAGAGTGGAGCGAACAAGCCCAAGGAATAAATGAAGCATATGTTAGCTTTGCTTCCTGGACAAGCCCCCAATTTTTTTACAATGTCTTCACCACGCAAGAAAAATAACTAAATTCTTTAAAATTCACTGAAAATCTTTTCCTTTTAATGAAAAATTTAGTAAATCTGGATTTTCTGGAAATGCCAGAAATTTTAAATCTTTCTGGAAAAATCTGGAAATCTGAAAATTTCCGGAAATGTGGCATCTCTGTATAGTGCAGTGAGACTGATTTTTTAAAATGTTATCTTTACTCCACTATTCTATTGCGTAACTTCAAAAGCATTTTCCCTACAATCGCTATAGCAACCACATATCCAAGCTGAAGTTCCTTCAAATGCACTACTACTAGCCACCTCTTTTACTCCAATTCAATGTCTCTTTGATTATTTATCAATTTAAATTGACACAAAAATGTGTGATATGATGTGGACCTTGTATGGTTAATTATGATTATTTAGCTTAGAAGTGCATCAATTATATCTTACCGCCTTTTTCTTCTCCCCTTTAAGCAGCACTTTCACACTATGCCTACTGGTTTTTATTTAAAAATTATATATTCAGAACTCTTCATCTGTTTAATGTTAATTAATGATAATTAAAAGATTACAATGTAATATGTGTACTAATATCTGTGAAAAGTTCTTACCCTTATTATTTCAATTATTTGTAGTGAAAATATTATATGTTATTATTTTGTATTTGGATTCTGAATAAAGACGTAAATTCTGGGGAGAAAATCTTGATTTAACTCGTATTGTCCCAAATGCACATTTTTAGTCCTCCGGTAATAGGCCACATTCATCTTTACATTCATTCAACGAAACTAATAAACTAAGCACTATTCCTCTTGATTTGCACAAATCCTTATAGTTGGGGCTTATACAAAGAAGTTGCACTGTCAAAAATTTACGACGATGAATAAATTGTCAAGAACACAATGCAGCATTTGAGCAACACTATGCATGGCACCTTAACCCTATCTGGCCCGGGGGGGGGGGGGGGGGCGGGGGGGGGGGGGGGGGGGGGGGGGGGGGGGGGGGGGGGGGCTAAAAAAAGCCCCCCCCCCTCGACAAAGTTCGTGACCATTCCGCCGCGCCGAAATTTTTTGACCCAGTCGCTCTGCTGATTTTAATTCAAGTGTTGCAAATCTTTTGAGACCAAATTGCGCGACGTCCAGGTACAAGCGTTCCGGAGTTACAGCAACTTTTCGTACTTTGCAATGTCACACAAATTGCTTAAAAACATGAAATCGTTGTTTTCTCAATGCAAATTGTGTTTTCAGCCCAAATTCATAAATGTATGATTTTTTTTATTTTAGCTGATTGACAATTAACGTAATTTATGCTGTTTATGATCGGAAAAGTGTCCCCCGAAATTTCTCAACAAAACAATAAAAAACAAAAGTCGAAAAAACAAAGAATACAAATAGAAATTCATGAAACAATAAAATACATAAGAAGTTAATTCTGATTCAGCATTTTTTTTGACAGATAATTGTTAGAAATGTCAAAAAGAATATTATCGCCAAAAATTAGCATTCTGTGAGCTGTTTAAAGGCAGTTATAGGCAAAAATATGATTTTATACATAAATATGCATAATTAATTACTTAAAAATAGAAGATAATTATTTTTCGAAAATCTAACTATACAGTCTTGGAGATTACGTCCGGCTCTATGCACGTGCAAATTTTCACTGCGATCGCGCGATCCGCGGCCGAGATCTGAACGGGGGGGCCAAATAAGACCCCCCCCCCTCCGGGCTATGCAATTTCAAAAAAAGCCCGGGCTGATTAGGGTTAAGGGTTAAACTGCTCCAATCTACACCAAAGTGATTGTCGGCAAAGCAAAGTATTCCTCCCAGGCTTGCCTGACAAAGCAATAATTATTGTATGCAAGTTGGATTTTAACTATTCATTATAAAAAGGTTAAAAATAGCTTGTTGCTAAACTGAGTTTGAGTTTTGAGTTTATTTTCTTCTGCACACATAAAATGAACAAGAATCATATGATATTGAAATAGTTTTAGATTACATAATAAAACAGTATATAACATAGTATATAATATGATGAGAGGGCTTTGACATGGTCACAAAATGAGAATATAGGTTTACCAAATACAAATTGTTATGTACTTTGGTGCTTGTATAATATACATGTATTTCATTATACAGAAGATGGACTGTCGTCATAAGTACTCCTCAGTAAATGAGAGCCCAAAATATTATGAAATTATATCATAAAATAATGGTAATTGGATGATTAGAGGAGAAAAAAATCAATTTAAAAAAATCTTCCATGGTTAATGATAAACATTATGGGATATTTTAAAAGGATTAAGTTAAATTTTCATCAAAATTGTTTTCTTTTTAGTAGAAGGTATATTCTGATACCAACTGATGCATTGTTGTGGCTCTATTAAATTATTAAATGTTGCATAATTTTGTCACACCATGTATGGCATTCCACACAAACAGATCACGGCATCTTTTTTTTTTGGTGGGGGGGGGGAGGGGGAGCTTTTATTACATGTACTTTGAGATTAGTTAGGTGGTAATTTTTTTGAATTACTGGTTGAATAATTGTGAACAGATTTATTTAAAGTGAACAGAGCAGCAAAGCGAAGTAGATTAGTTTTTAATTTCAATGTGAATACCGTGACTTGTATTTTGTTAAAATCTTGTATTTTTAGAGTTTTTAATTTAAAGAATAGTGGATTAGAATGAGCTAAAAAAAAAATCTAATAGGCAAACACATGAATGGCTTTCTTTTGTAATAAATAAAGTTCATTACGATTTGTTTACCTACAGTTAGCTCAACCAATGTTTCCATATACACTATGCAAAAGTATCAAGAAATTATCTAGCATAAAGAGGGTATCTCAAAGGATAAAATGTTTTACTCTAATCTAAACAACACTCCAACATTTCTGGAAACGATATATGATGTAAATGTTCATTCCTGTTCAGGTTTTCATCGATAAGAACACCAAGAAATTTTGTTGATGTTTTATGTTCAAGTAATATATCATCAATGCTAATATTATGAGGGAAATTTGGTTGTGGTTATTTGGATGTTATAGTGTATGAAATTTGTCTTATTTACAGCGTGTGATAATTCATTACATTTGAACTAGTCAGATATTTTAGGTAATACTGAGTTTAAAGGCAGCGAATCTCATTTGCACCCCTCCCCCAACACAGCAAACATCACTCATGCTCTTACGTTATTTATGAAGGACATGTCTGTGAAATCTGAATATCAGTAATGACCTTGAATTTGAAAAATGCCCCCAAAATCTATTAGAATTTCTGTCTCTAAGAGACAGTAATTCAAATCAATGTCTAACAGTCACTATGATTTCACTTAAACTTACTCTGCTTATAATGGTATTTTCTTCTACATACCAGAGCATTTACACAATGTCAATTTTTAGGCATGCAAAAGAGATTCCCTGCCTTTAAGGTATGATCCAAGGGATTAGTATTTTAAGCGAACAGAAAATATCAGTGTCATCGGTATCAAAGGATGTGAAATTTGAGAAATGTTATTGTTAAAAGAAAAAGAACAGGGCCAATGTGGAGCCTTGTGGTAATCCGCATTTAATTATGCAAAGTTAGGAAGGTATTTCCTTGTGAATAACACATTGATATCATTCAGATAAATAATTTTTACACCAGGAATATGCAGTGATAAAAAAGTTTTAAAGCAGGAAAGAATAGTGCCTCTAATACCATATATTTGTAATTTATTATGTAATACCTCTTCATCTGGCATATCAGAAGCCTAACTCAGGTCCATCAAAAAACACAAGGAAGAAAAATCCATAAATTAAAATACATCCAGTCTATTGCATAAATTACTAAATTAGAGTGAGGGAAAAACCAATGGTGAATCTGCTTCTCTCTCTCTCTCTCTCTCTCTTGAAGACACCAGCTTCACAACCAAATAAATCCTCTTTTTCTTATCATCTATTACCATATGATTCAAGAGAAAATATGAAAATTATACAAAGTATAAAAGGAATATTTTGTCATAATCAGATAAAAGCATTTGTGTTTATTTCCAAAATAGGATTAATCTACCTTTAATTCCAGTCTACAAATACACAAAATCTGAAATTTCAAATTAAAATTTCAACAAGAACAACACAAAGCGTAGCATCCCCTCACTGGGTACAAATGACCTGCATATGAACTTTGACCTGTAATATCAACATACTCAAAGCACAAACTTAGGATATATTTTCATATTATGTACCCTCTTATCAAATTTCATTGAAATCTGTCTACTAAAGTTATCAAATGGAAACCTCATTTTCAGATACATACATATTTTCATATACATACTGGTATGAAATGAGCTATGCCTAGATTTCTGATTTTGTCTATCATATACAGTGTGTATCTAAAAAAAAAGGGAGACACTTAAAAAAAGACAGATAAAAATGAAGCAATAATTTAGATACAACGCACCCCCACCTCCACCCCCACCCCCCCCCAAAAAAAGAAGAAAATGTCATTTTTCCCAATTCACAGTTCATCTTGCAACCGTAACATTTTCTTCTTTTGTAGCGGGTGTTATCTGAATGATTGCTTCATTTTTGTCTTTTTCTGTCACAGAATTGATATTAGCTCTTCTCTGATCATGCTGAGGGTTAGATACTTGTGCACATCAGTTGACAGCTTCTGCAGCACCTGCCTATGAGTCATTAAACATTGACTATAAGAACACAATTTTGTGCTCAAATGCATTTTTGGCTGACTGCACAAAAGTGGGTTGTGCTCACTTATGTGTGAAATACTTTCAATACCAACAGTGTCATCAGATAGCTTAGGTCCAAGGTAAAGCACCCCTGGTCAACAACATACCATGATATTCTTCTTTCTTCCTGCCGTCAGCTTGCCTAACTTGCCCCCCAGCTTGGGTTTGGGTTTGGCCTCTTCTGCTGGGGCTTCCTCTGCTGCCTTCGGTGCATCGGCATCTTTCTTCTTTTTCTAGATTACGCATTATAAGAATAAAATAAAATTTGCAAAAAATATATCAGTGATAATTACCAAATGATAATACACTATGCAATAAACATTGTGAAGTTTGCACATTTAAATTTTAAATGTTTACCAAACCAATGATGTCTCATTTGTAACAATCTAGTCTCCCTCCCTCCCACCGCTACCCTTTCCCCTTTTCCTTAACGCCAGGTTGGAACTTGCCCTTACTTCTCCTCATTTCAGATTTTTCATGGTGAATTTTATCCAATGAATGAAATTAAAAAACTATAATTTTAAAGGTAAATAAATCAATATATATCACCCTGGCTAAGATATTAAGAAAGACAATTTGAAGAAAAAAAGCCATCCAACCCTTCTTTAACCCTTTGGGAACAATGGGCTTGCACAGAAGCCAGTACACTTCACATTCAGAGACAACTGGCCTCTTCACAAGCCTAGAAAATATGCTAACCTTTACATTTAAACTGAGGTTACAGGGCCTATATTAGTTAGGCTCTGTATCACTAATTACACATTTTGACCAGTAAAACTGAAGAAAGTTATATCTTATAATTATAATCATATAATATGATGGGCTTCTCTACAAGCCCGTTGTCCCCAATGGGTTAAACCCATTGCAGACAATTTGATATTAACATAACATGCATCCTCAGTACAACCCAGCCCAAAATATTTTGTCCTTAGTCTTTAACGGTTTATGGTAAATGCTTTACACAAACATATCTTTACCCATAATGCAATGCAGTAATAGATCAGAAACAGCACTAGTCTATACGTCAGCAGTACTGTATTACATAGTCAGAAGGGAAGGAGTAAAACACTCATCTGCTTTCAGTCATGAAAAGCTAACCAATGCAGATCAAAAATAAATACTAAATTATGTGCATTTACAATTACAATTAATATTTTCGAAACTTTATAAGTACAATTTATAACATTTTATTAGCATTATTTTGTTAGAAACGTAGGTAAGTGCACTTTTTCCCCACATGGCCACTTAGTCCGAAAATGGACCTGCAGGGTTTTGGCTCTTTGAAGTCGTTATCCTCTCACCTCTTCTTCTTTTCTCTTCGCATCCTGTTTTTGTTGTTCCTAAAATCACAGATTACACAATTACATACCAACAAAACGACACAGGGTGCAAAAAATATAACACAAGTATGTTAGAAACAGAAGGGTGTACAAGTACATGTACATTGCAGTTGGGTTGGTTAGGAGTTAAGTCTAATAAGACCATCATAGCTAGATTGTGAACAGTGTGTAGATAATTTGACAGAAGCAACATGGAGGGTACTATAGTAGGAGTTACAACGATCACTTGTTAATTACAAAGGTTAAAGGATTAAATAGCAATATTCTAAACAACAATACATCAAGTCATACAGTGTAATATATAGAAACAGTGCATAGGGCTAGGACAACATAGGTTTGCATTAATTGGGCACAAATAATATAGACACCATTATCCCTGAACAGACAGTAACAAAATTGAGTTAGATTTTAGTGCTGGGATATCCTGCAAATAGAAATAGCCTTGAAAAAAATATTACATAAATAAATATGCATGTCGGATGAAATGTTCTTTCTCAAATGCAAGAAAAATTAAATTTTTTGTTGCACTCATATAGCCCTATACTCCTTCAACTAATATGAAACTTAAACTACCACAAATAAACAAAAAAAGCACAGGCATTCAAGTTACTTGGCATCAATCGCTGCAGAAAAAGTGGGGTAAATAAGTGCACAACACAAACACATCTGAAAGCAACAGCCAACCTTTACTCGAGATGGTATTATTACGTTTACGTCCGGGGGGGGGGGGGGGGGTTGTGGGCTACGAAAGCAAATGGTAGAGCATAGACCATGTCACCAAAAACATTGTCACTAAAAGACATAGAGGCAAGAAGACAAGAAGACAAGAACACACTACAGTGTACTTACTATAACTACGGTGACAAGATATGTTAGATACACAAAACTTCTCTTACTTTTCCTATCGGCATCACAAATCACACAGAGCATGTATCAACAAGATATGGGTGGGGTTAAGACCATGCCACCAAAGACATTATCATTAAAGTCTGTGTTCTTAACTTGCACACCACAATGTTTTCGCTCAGACTGAATCTGTCTTACGTAAGCTAATTAAAACTAGAAATATCACTGAAAGTGATTAATACCCCCGCCCATCACGTTCCTGACTTATTGCCATGATATGCCATTACCATAGCAACAGAGTTTTCAACACATTCGAAAAATGAGTCTTGCACATCTTCACCCCAAGTTCAACATGTGTGCCAAATTTCATGAGCATTGGTCAAAAACTGAGAAAGTAAATCAATCCGCAAGATTTTTACCAGATTTATTATCATACTATCCTGTTAGCATAGCAACACAGTTTCTGACATATTTAAAAAATGAGTCTTGCACATCTTTACCCCAAGACCAATGTGTGTGCCAAATTTCATGAGTTTTGGTCAAAAAACTGAGGAAGTTCTTTGATTCGCAAGGTTTGTAACGGACCGACAACCCAACCACCCGACCGCCCAGACGCCCAACCTATAAACCCCCTTCAAACTTCGTTTGGCGGGGGTATACATACAACGTTTAAATTTTGCTGATGGCCAATTTTGGGTGTGCAACTCAAGAACACATCTTCAATATTGTTCTATACAAAGACAAGGGAGTAGCTTCCTAGGTGCAATGTGCAGGGTAGCCAGCTGACAAGATGCCCACACCAAGATGCGGTCCTGTCTCACCTCTTCATCAGCTTTCCTCTTTTTCTCAGCCTCCTCCTTCTTTCGGCGCTCCTAAAACGATGACAATTCATGTATAATTAAAGGGAGAGGAGTTAGGCTTTAGGTCAAAGGTTATGTACAGGACAGTAGTGAACAGTTTCCATGCAAATTATCATCAATTCTTCTTGAATTGATAGAAGTTGGTTGAAACCTGTTATATATGGACATCTTGGGTCTCAGTATTAAGTAATCTGATTGGTTCTACGACAACTGCTCTGACGATTACCGGTATGTCATACATTCACCCTTACCTCAACCCCAAGTCTAACCCTATAAACCCTGATCCTATTCTGAACTGAATTCTAATGAGTGGCAAATCTAACCCTCACATCTATCTCTTCTCACTTCTGAGATATTGTTGCTGCAGCAAATGTCACATCGCCATCTGGCTGGATGCTCGTCTTATTGTTGTTATTGTTGTTGCTGCTGTTGGGTGACAACTTAAATGTAACAATGATTTATGTACACTCATTCAGGTTGCATTAAAATGTCCGAACAGCATACATTCTATTTCACAAATAGCAACATTTGTCACTCAAATAAAAAATTTTGCTATTCAAACATGAAAATAAAGAGAAGTTTTTCATCTTCTGTGAGAAGACAAAATAACAAGACTGTAACATTAATATAGTGTAGCTAATATGAAAGATAGGAGTACTCTACTTAGTGAATATTTCAAGCCCAAAGTCTGTAGAAATGCGTTTCGTATTTGTATACAGAAATGCCATAAGACACACAAACAAAACACAGGACAATGCACATGCTTCGTACTAAATGCATGACTGTCGTAGATGTAAATATCTGATACCGACATGTTCTTCCACCTGATGAGTGTGTTGTGATAATGATGTTCTTGTTTTGGACACTTTCAGGCATCATGATAAATACTTTTCGCATAGCAGGGGTGCTGCTAAACAGAAACAAATTAATTTACTGGCAATTCAAACATTTCTGTTTACTTTTACAAGCAACTTAAACATCTAACATCAACAACTAATGTACATTATTAACAAACACACTACTGGCAGGTAACAGACATGCACTGTCATATGAACACAGAAACAGCAATCCACATGGCTTTTGTGGGTCAGGAAACTAACACAAAAAGGGAGGTACTAGTTGTAATGGACCACTTTATTGATATATTACGTTTGAAGGTCTTTTCAGTCTCTGAATTTGAGACATTTCAGAAACATTTTCCCCTTTTGTAAGATGTTATTAGACACCATGCATTCTCACAGGTCGTACGTTGATATAGGCCATGAAAACCCAACTGCGAAATTATTATGGTATTCACTGTTTTCATATTACAGCAAAAGATCGAGAAACACATCACGTGAAAGGTGTAAAATGTAATCACAATAACAGCTATATGCCAATTTTATGGTAGAGATAGTGGTATTTTTGCACGTTGTAGGTGTCCCCTTTTCAAGAAATACCCCTTGATATTGGAAATTTCACCGATCATCCCCCCCCCCCCACTCCTTGGACCCGATTTACGCCCATGACTGTACTTCAATCAAATCATATCAAATCAACATCTATTTTGATACTTGCATAAAACATTCTGGAAGACTTGAATAAATTACGTGTAAATAACATGATAACACATCATGCAAACATGGTCTGAAAACACAAGTGGTCTCATTTCACAGGTTTGATAAATGGCCACATTCAGCAGGTATCTTGGAATGAGACAAGTGTTCACTAAATAATGCCTCAATAATAAACAAAATAAAATAAATAAACAAGCAAATAAATAAATAGATAAATGAAAAAATAAAGAAACAAATCAATTAGTCAATGAACCAATCAATCAATCAATCAATCAATCAATCAATCAATCCATCAATCAATCAATCAATCAATCCATCAATCCATCAATCAATCAATCAATCAATCAATCAACCAATCAATCAATCAATCAATCAATTACATAGTAAACAGAAAGCCAGGTCAACATGTAAGGCATTATAGCTAGCAAATCTCAGTCTCTTTGATGCAAGGACCAAACTAAGCATCATTCTGGGGAGGGCATGCTCCAAGATGCAAACACACATTGCATCTCTAGTCTCCTCAGCTTTCCTCTTCTTTATAAATAAATAAATAGATCAATAAATAAATAACATCATAAACAGAGAGCCAGGCAGGGTAATAAAGCTAGCAAGACCCATTGATGGTACAAGACCCACAATGCATCATTCTGAGAGGGTGTGCTCCAAGATGCAAACACACGTTGCATCTCTAACCTCCTCAGCTTTCCTCTTTTTCTCCTCTTCCTTCTTCTTCTCCTGTTCCTTCTTCTTCTTTTCCTCTTCTTTCTTCTTCTTCTCTGCCTCTTCCTTCTTTTTGCTCTCCTAAGGGCCAGGGATTAGTATAGGGGGATTGGGATGGGATTAAGAGAAGACATAAGATGATGACACAATGACGACACTGTGGACTGATCAACACAAATAGATAATCGCTAAAGATTGAAAAACAGTAATACAATAATTATGATGATTACATGTACTCCTTGAAATAATTCTTGATTGGTTTGCAATGACTACACAATATACATGGTCACAGTACACATGCACACCACATCACAATATATCTTGTATATCCACAAAATGGAAGACTACTTGTTAGTTTCATGATCATGCTAGCCTTTTGACAAGGCATTGTGATTTGTGGGTGTGGGTATGTCCCTCACGTCTTTAAGCCTCGGAGCAGTAGTTGTATCCCGTGCGCCTAAAAAGAGACTAACTATAATGCCTACACTCCTAGCACACCGAAAGATTGTCTGTTCACCCACAACGCCTTTTCTATTTTGCACTCACGAACCAAACTAATTATATATTCAGGAGAGGTGTAGCCTCATATGGATCGACCATGAATATTCATTACATAATCGAGTTTGTTGCCCAATCCACGTTACGGACCGGTTTCAAATCGTAGAGTAAGCGAATATACCGTAAGGCAGTACTGTTTGAACAGCAAGCTATTTCCAGTAACACTAGAAGAAATTTGAAGAAACTAGCTATTTTAGTCATTGCAAAATACCTCGTAATTGCATAATATAAAGTCGGAAAATAGATAGTTAATGTTGATAACACAGTTTCATAATCTATTCACCTACTGTAAACATGAACGCATCCATCATACGCGTCTAGTGCGTAGCGCATTGCATGCAGTGATGATGTGTACAGAGATAGGTGTATCTCTTCGTGTGTACTATGAATACAGATATTTATCACCCGCTGTGAATTGTGCAAGTCTAATTCTGATTGGCCGCAACCAAACGGTAGCAGATTTTGGCTGCAAAACAAAGGTTAAAATAAGAAATTCGATGCAGAATAGCAAAGGCCGAGGGGCTTCGCCCCTCGCTGGTGTAGTCACTGGGGTTAGCGCGGTTAGTCTCGTTCCAGGCGCTAGTGGGGTATCGCGCTGACAGGGGAAATATCATTAAGCCCCGAGGTCTTGATCAAAGGCCATGATCATGCAGGGTCGTTGATCCATTTTTCGGATGGGGAGGGGGAGGGGCAAAAGTGATAAAAAATGTCAAAAATATTTAGTGCACTTTGTGCACCAATTCGTTGCAATACAAAATATTGTATTATGTTTAATAGTATGTTTATGCTAAGTTTAATGGTTTCGTAATGTTTTCCACCACTTTTTGAACACATTGTTGCATTGCATATTTCTAAATTTTCAAGTTGTGAAAATTATTGGGGGGGAGGGGACAAATTGATGTTTGCCCCCCCCCCCCAACTATTTTCGTTGACCTGGCGACTGCCCTCCTTGTCATCCCAGGATCGACGCCCCTGTACTCATCATAACTCATGTGACCTACAAGGGTCGTAACCTTTATGATTAGAGCCGGAAGGTCCGCCACTGAAGATAAATGTAACATAAATATTCTTGATTATTAAAAAAATAAAAACACATGAATAAGTGATTGTATGAGCTACAGAGAGAACGGTGTATTTGAGCGTTTGTGTGCGGGGAGTGTGAGATGCATACTTGTGATTTACCTTTCAATGAGTATTCTGACAAGAGATATCTAAGCAAGTCTTCAGGTTAACTCTTAACATCAAGCATTTTTGAACAATGCCAAATTGAGCAACTTTGGGAGTGTAATGACAACTTCAAACAGCTGCAACCTTTACCCATTATCAGGAAAAAAATGTTGCGAACGAAAGTTGTACATAAAAAAGTATCCGTTCTAACAGTGTCATTGTTACTTTAATATTGTTGACATTTCTGAAGTTAAAATGAATTTTGTGAAGCTATGGTGTATATATTTCCAAACAATAGATATCCACAAATACATGTATCATACATGTAAAACATGTGCATGTTTTCCCCATTTCAGAAAAGAATCTGTCATAAAATCTCGAATTTGTAGGAAAACATCCCAAAGAAAGATTTACTGAGTGCTATCCCTCTGCTATACACAAATAAACCCTGGTTCGTCAATAAAGAGTATCAACTAAACACTACACAAAAAGTAAGTTCCCCTTTTTTCAAAATACCATAACTTTTTAACAAAACAAAATTTAGCAGAGAAATTTTGCTGGGGTGTTTTTACTCTCATTACCTCACTTCTGTGTAAAAATGGGATTGATCCATCGCGTTATGCATGAGTGAGCATGCATCAAAGGCAAAATTGTCACTTTTCAAAAGTCACCGGAGTCATTTATCATGCCAAAATAACACTAAAAATTGTATTTTTTGCTCTATTAATAAAGTGTGCTCACTCAACCATGACATGGTTACAACCTCTTATGTTTGTACAACAAGTGCTAAGACTGTTTGTGGAAAAATGTCCAGTTACAATTTTTTAAATAAACTTAATGGATTTTACAATTTCAAAATTTAGGAAGAATGCAAATTTTTAAATTAAGCACCAAACTGAAATTATATGGAAGGTGTCTGGGAAGGTGTAAGGGGGTCACACGATAGATGATTAACAGAAATATATGTAGCTCCAAATCGTTGATCAGAAACAGAATTTGTCAAAATCCTGTATCCAAAATCTCCCAAAATGACTCCTGTGAATTTTGAAAAGTGACATTTATGCCTTTAATATGTGCTAAATCATGCATTCACAGAGGTTTGTCAATGAGTGCAGAAATACTCCTGCCAAATTATTTTCCTTAAAACCATTTCATTGAAAAGTTATGATACTTTGATAAAGGGGGAACTTACTTTTTGTGTAGGGTTTATTTGCACAGAGATGTAGGAAATAATTTGCAAACATGCCACACAATCCATATGTGCAGAAATAAAAGAGAACATTCTTCATCCTTATCTTGATAATAAGTACCAAGGGCTAAGGCAAAATGAACTCAACTCCATTGTTGTTGGTGCATGTGCGCATGCTTCAAATATCTATGTCATTCACATTTATGAGTTCAGAAAACAACTGGGCATGTCTGGTAAATGTTACCTACAACAACTTGAACTTTATCTGATGGATGTACATGTACTTCTGTCCACCGAATTCAGGGATTCAACTTCCCCCTTTTTTTTAAATAAAGCCCAGCAAGCAAGTTTGTAAGAAAAGCACTTGCCACCCGAGACAACTTAACTTGTCCAAATATCATCTGTAGTACTCATTCTCCTTCTGAATAATCACATCCAAATTACATGCATATAATGCAAGGCCAGTGAACAATGCCGGTGTCCACTGCATTGAACACTACTCATCACTCATACAAAAAATTACATAATTTACAAATCACATATTTTTCAGTCAATAAATTTTTATCAAAATTTATCTTAAAATGATCGAGAACGTCAAGAGACTTACTGAAATGAAACAAAAATAAACATGCCCACATGCAATGCATTATTAGTAGTCTTGGTGGTAAACTGTGATTTCAAATTAATTTTTATTTCTTTTTTTACTCAAATAATGCTCTCATAGCATATGCCTCATGATGCAATCTTCTTCTAAGTTTACCTCGTCAGCTTTTTTCTTCTTCTCGGCCTCTTCCTTCTTTTTTCGCTGCTGTGATTGGGAGGATTAGTAATCATGGCAATGAGAAAAGGATGAGCTGAATGGACACAAACATTGCTAAATGGAGAGTTAGAATATGTCTACAAAATTGGTATGATTAGGAATGATCAAATTTGTATTCACAGCATAGTATGTGAGTCATCTTTATGAAAGCTGTATGAATCTCAAACTTATAATACAAGAAAATAGGTGATTAATTTGTATAAAAAAATACAAATACTGCAATTTTTTTAAGTATTGCATGTTGCTATTTCAACGATTTCATGCAAAACATGTTGTGCCCCTCAAATTTTAGGATCCATTTTTCAACTTTTTTGTGGCTTTAGATTTCAAGATTTTATACAGATTTCATTGTGATAAGTCATATACAGTAATTACAAGTCTGGGGGACATTTAGCCTAAGATGATGAAAAGTTTCAACAGTTATACTAAAGTATACACTATACACAACATCTGCAGCTGTGGCTATGATATGTACAAAGAAAAAACATAACAGCACCTACATGAAAAAGGGATGATGAACAAATCGTGACTGGCAACATAATATGTATCCACAATCATCAAACATGAAATGGCTGTTGAGATATCCACTTGGCTAAAGCTAGTGATCATGAGCACTGCAAACAATGAATCTGTTGGGAAATCTACGACATCAGTGATTATGGATGAAGATAAACTCTCAATGGAAACAACACCTACAGCACAGACATTCTGCTAATGTAAGAGGAGACATTATAATGATATATTTTGAGAGGTGGTGGGGAGGGGTCGAGAGGTGGAAGTTGTTCTTAATTTCAAACTTTTCTGTAATAAGTTATCCCTGAATTTGATAATGGAACAGTCCAACAATGACTAAAACATATTGAAAATGGAATGGTTTATGAGGAGATTGGGTATGGCAATACAAAGTATGTACAGGTTATTTTCAAATTTCCAACACTTTGAAATAGGTTATCCCAGAATTCAGCAGTGGAATAGTCCAACAATGACCAAGAAAATTTAAATAGAGTTATTTATTTTGGGACTGGGTGTGGCAGTTCAGTTAAATTACGGTTAGTTTAAATTTTCCATTTGTCTGCAAGAAGTAATCCCTGCACTGTATAGTGGAATAGTCTAGCAATAATCTGTGCAACTTAAAGATTGAAGGGTTCATTGGGGGGGGGGGAGGGGTGGCAAAAATTGAAGATTGTTTCAAAATTCCCAACTTGTTTGTAATAAGTTATCCCCATACTCAGTCATGGGATATTCCAACAATAAGCCAGACTAATTGAAAATGTAAGGGTTTATGAAAGGACTGAGCATGGTAATACAATGTATGCAACATTGTTTTTCATTTTCAACTTGTTTGCAATAGATTATTCCTAAATTCAGTAGTGGAATAGTCCAACAATGATCCTGACTTATTGAAAGTGGAAGGGTTTATTTGGGGACTGGGTGTGTCAATACAGTGTATGGGAGTTGTTCGTAAGTTCCCAGTTGTCCATAATAAGTAGTCCCTGCATTCAGTCATGGAACAGTCCAACAATGATCCACACAACCTAAAAACAGAAGGGTTCATTTGATGAGTAGGGGTGACAGACACAGTGTAGTACAGTGGGTGATGTACGTGGAGCATGATGCAGTGACGTAGCTTTTACCTCCTCCTCAGCTTTCCTCTTTTTCTCTGCCTCCCGTTTCTTCTCCTTCTCCTCCTCCTCCTCCTGCCTCTTTTCCTCCTCTAATTGTTTTTGTTGTTCCTAATACATCAATTGATATCATATCAAGATGGATGACAGAAAAGGATTTGCACGATGAAAAGTCACATCTTTATTCTGTCTTTCAATTTTTTTAAAGTTATTCCAGCATAATTGCTTTAATATATTACCAGTACAAACAGATTGGTTTCATTATATTTTATAGAGGGAATGAATTAACAATACCTTGTTCCTCGAGTTTAGTTGATTATTTGAAAAGTTAATTCTCAACAACAGAAATGATATATGAATATGATAATTCATAATTACCAAAATGTCCAACAGTTAGTAAAAAGAAAGAGATTATATATACAGTACATATGTAAGTATTTTGTACTTTTTGTTTAGTCATTATTAATCAGAAGCATATTAGTATCTGATATAAATAAACAAGAGACAAGTTGGAGACAAATCTGGAATTAATTTACAAATAAATAAATTAAAATAGTATCCATGAAGAAAGGTGCCAATAGATCACAAGGTGGAGGCCATCCAGTGACAGAGCTGTAAGCATAAAGGCTGCTGTAGACCTATTTTGTTTCATAACATGACATAAGCCATAGCTGGGGGGCTTTTGGAGCACAACAAAAGATGCAATGCAATAACCTAGGTTTACAGCTGTTCCTAAACTAAAGAAATGCATAGATGAAGATACACATCTTTTGTTAGTGTTGGAAGCCCCCCAGCCATGGAGGCCAAAGTAATGTCTTGTTCTTAAAACACAACCGGTCTATACATCACATAATTTTCAACAAAATTGGGATATGGGGGATGTCACCCTGGGGATGGACTTGTTTCTTTTACCTCTGCTTGCCTCCTTTCTTCGTCTTCTCTATCTGCTGCGGCCGCTTCCTCCTCCCGACGACGCCTCTTTTCCTCTTCCTGAGCGGCTGCTGCTGCTGCCTCCTCCTCCTCTCGGCGACGACGCTCTTCCTCCTGGGGCAAGAGAGAGGACAAGACGAGAACAAAATCATTATCATCATAATCCTTCTCCTAAACGTCCTCCTCCTGTACCTCCTCATCACCACAATCACTCACCATTACTGTCTTCATCATTATCATCATCATCACATCGTTATCATCATCACAGTTGTCATCAGTATAACCATCATTCTAAACCTCTTCCTCATGTACCTCCTCATCACCACTACCACTCAACATCATTGTCCTCATCATTATCATCATCATCATAACCATCATCATCATCAGCATTGCCACCATCCTAAACCTCCCCCTCCTGTACCTCCTCATCACCACAATCACTCACCATCACTGTCTTCATCATCATCATCATCATCACATCGTTATCATCATCACAGTTGTCATCAGTATAACCATCATTCTAAACCTCTTCCTCATGTACCTCCTCATCACCACTACCACTCAACATCATTGTCCTCATCATTGTCATCAGCATCATCATCACCATCAATATCATCACCACCACCAACATCATAAACCTCCTCCTTCTTTGCCTTCTTTTTATTACCCTCTTCCTCCTCCTCATCACCACCACCCACCATCATTATCAAAACCACCACTATCCTCCTCTTCTTTCTCTCCCTTCTTTTTCTTTTACCCTTTTTCTTCTTCCTCCTCCTCCTCCTCCTAATCAACGTATCACCACCATCCTACACCTTCTCCTCTACTTCCTCCTTCTCCTCTACCTCATTTTCTTCTCCTTCTTCTTCCCCCTCCTCGCCACTACCACCACCCACCATCACTACGACCACTACTATGCTCCTCCTCCTTATAATCACCAACATCAAAATCACCATCAGTTTCATCATCATCAGCAGCAGCAGCAGCAGCATTTAGCATCTATTTTCCCACACCTTAGTGTTCCATTTCTGCTACGGTCCTCATCCCACACTGCCCAGCATCCACTCAATACTGGGTGGAATTAAACTCAACAGGTACAGTTTATAGCAAGCCATCGTCATAATGTCGATGATGGACTTTCAGGCTTGGAAATTGATTCTGTCTGTCTCATTACCTTTTGTCGCTGTCTTTCGGCTTCTTCTTCCTTTCGTCTTCGTTCTTCCTCCTCTCGCTGCCTCTGCTCCTCTTCCTCCTGCTGTTTGCTGGATGTGTCTTCTTCTTGTGTCTGTTCTGTTTGCTGAAATCCAACCATCAACCAATCACAGTGTCACATTTCAAATAGTAACCAATGAAAATATATTTGACTTCGTATACATTCAATTCACTTTTTGTATTAGTCAAAGTGAGTTTTCTGTTCTGTTTGCTGAAATCCAACCATCAACCAATCATAGTGTCACATTTCAAATAATAACCAATGAAAATACATTTGACTTTGCATACATTCAATTCACTTTTTGTATTAGTCAAAGTGAGTTTTCTGTTCTGTTTGCTGAAATCCAACCATCAACCAATCATAGTGTTACATTTCAAATAATAACCAATGTACAAACAATGAGAATACATCTGACGTTGCATATATCCAATTCACTTTTTTTTTTGGGGGGGGGGGGATTATTCAAAGTGAGTTTCCACACCCACTTTGAACAAAAAAAGGGTATGTTACTGACATACATAAGTTATCCCGGCATTGATTGCTTATCGACCCTGAAGAACCCAAACCTTTTTGAAATTTTAGGTTTCAACTTTTACTGATTATGTTGCAGAAATATGATCACTTTAATCTGTTGGCTACAGGAACTGGATGTGTCCTGTGTCAACTCAGAATCTCATAAGTAATGAAATAAGAATTTGCAAGGAAATGTTGGTCTGGTGACAGCATTTAATTAATTTTGTTATTTAAATAATGATAGTTAAGCAACATGAACACAAGCAAGTTAGCCCAATTACTCCAGAAAAAATTGTTTTTCCATTAAAGAGCCTCAAATATTTGTAGGTTCACAAAAAAGTGCTCACTTTTCATGGTATCTTACAAAGCAAACTCAATGTTTATCTAACTGAAAATACATGTACATGTATCAGGCGTACTGGTCACACAAATGAAGCATAATATGCCAGATTATTCATCAATGGGGTTGAAGAAGAACGACAGAAAAATGACTGAATAATGAAAAGAACATTTAGTTGGACTGCAAATTAAAACCAGGAAACTGAACTCACACAAAAATTTACTATCTGAAATAAACTACACTTGTGAACATACTAGTACTCAGAAAAACTTGAAGTAAAATGAATGAAAACACACCGAAAAAACAAAGTCAATGAGAGAAAAACATGGAAACAAACCCATGCACTGCAGGTAGATAGTTTACTAGAGTAGTCACCTTTTAATTTAGTTTAATTTTATTTTGAAAATGAAAAGACCTAAAATGTCTGGAGGAGGGATGTTTTGTGGTCACCCTTTGGGTCTCTGCCTATCACACAATTGTGTGACTAACAAAAAAAGCTGTTATGCATACCTGTATGTGATGTACAAGAATGCATAGTAAAATGTATGCAAATTCTGAAAATTTTCAATAAAAATATCAAGCACTTGATTCTAAATTACAATTTCAAGCTTGCAGTTAATCAAATGTATCAATTATGAGGACCTTTCTCATTATTTATTCAATACTTTCCTTTCCCTGCTCTAGCCAGTTTTACTCTGTCTTACACTTTCCCATTATCCCTTTCTTTCTTATTATCACAAGGGTACCTATTGTAGTTGTTTTAATTTGAAATTTGGATTTTGGGGGTATTTTGTGTACGAGAGGCCCCAAATATTAAGTCTGCTTATAGAAAGTCCTCCTGCATGGCCACTAATTTATCCTTTTAGTTACATGAATAATTACTCTCGTCATGTATTTGCTATACATGTATATGTTACATGGATATATTGTTTGTATTGTACTTGAAATGCTTATAATTTGCCATGCAGAGTTAATAAATCAAATCAAATCAATCAAGAGACTGTTTTCCACTACCAACATCAGTGCCATATATGACCAGTTGCAAATCAGAATGAGAGATTATCAGAGGTGTGAGTGACCACAAGCAAAAATATCTGAAAAAATTTGAAATTGGAAATTTTTTCAGGCCTGCCTGTGTTTGGTACACTGTAAAAACCACTTAAGCTCAAAATACCTCTATTTTGGGTGAAAAAGACTCATTGTTGTTCTCTTCCCGTTGTCGACGTCGACGTGGTGTGTATGTCGTCTGACAGGAAGTGAGGTGCATGCAGGGACAGAAACCATGAGAGAAAAAAGCACACAACATATAACATGACAAGAACTCACACTAGCAATAACACTGTTCAACATTATCAAGCAAATGCACAGAGAACTAAACATTCAGTTTAATACAGAAAATCAAATATGGACAAACGAACAAAATTTCTCTCTGTTTATTTTCAAGCATATGTGCTGAAGACTGCAACATTTGATTACACCTAATCAGGACTATTACAGATTTAATCAGGCTGGGTCTTTTGGATGGGTTACTTGTATGATTGCTTGCTGCAGATCTATGACAATTCTGAGGCAACAAGTTATTTTCACTTTTATAAAAAAAAAAAATATAATTAAATCCCTAAACTATTTTCAATTAATAAAAGTTTCTGGTCATGGACATAATTTCCCTTTATTTATTAAAAATTTAGACAATTATTTTTAAAAAGATATGTATAGATTCAAAAATGATAATCCACTGTTTACATTTCAGGCACAGAATCAACTTTAAAGATATTTGATGTAATTTCTCAATCATGCAGGAATCTTATTCAAAGGTTTTTTTCAAAGTATAGCAGAAATGGTAGTTTCATACAGCTAAAAATTGTGGAACTCAAGAAACACCTATTGTAAATTATCAATCAAATATACACAGGGGACATTCAAAGACATAAACATACTGCTTCTGATACAAACCTTCCGCGATCATGATAGACAAAACAAAACAAAAAAACCCAAAATACACAATTCATTTAATTAAATGCACTCCAAAAATGTGATGAGTTATACATTAGAGATGAATATAGTGAAATGATGAGTTGAAATAAAAAACAAAAGGAAAACATCTCAGTAACTATTCGAAAATCAACAACGACAGCAGTATGAGTGAAACTGAAATTTACGGGATAATGAATTGAAAAAAACAGAAAAACAAAACAAGAAACATTTTGTGAATATACTTACTATAGGCCACCTACTTACCTTTTTCTACGAGATCTATATCAGTCCTCAGTCCCATTAATACCAAGATTATACATACCATTACCAAGGGGGGCTTCCGATTGACCATACATTGTACACTCATACTACATATACGTCTGATAGACCAGGGGCCAAAAAAAATTTGAAAGTTATTAAAGATTGTGTCAGGGATGTGCAAGTCCATTACTTCCCTTCATTATCAATACCAAACGGTAGTTTATTACTTACAAATGGTGTGTTGAAAGTTTGAGATCCATACGTCATGAATTTGTTGTTTTATGAGAAAAACTAATAACAACATGTTACCAGAATGGTGTTCTTTCCGAGAGTTTAAATTTTGCTCAAATTGTGAATCGTGGTTATGTGTACCGTCGCAAGACCAGCGGAGCACACTGATTGGTTAAACGGTTAACGGCTGATCGGACAATTTTGGAACGGCCCGTGCACGTCGACGTCACAGATTTTTTTTGAAAAGACGTCAGAGTCATTTGAAAAAGGATGAAGTTTAACCGACCAGATTTTCACCAAAACTCAATATTTTACCCCAAGTCTTTATGAGAGGTGTTTATTTATATTAATCTTCACATTAGATATGATTTCATTCATTTAGATGTTACTGAACGTGCAAATCAATGACACTATCTTTAAAGCGAAATGGCAAGATTGGAAGTTGTCCTCAATGTTTAAAGTTCCTGCTGTGAATATTTAATTATTTTACAATTATCTCAGAAAATGCTGTGACAGTGAAATTTTTGGTGTTGCTTTCTATGGGATCAATTTTTATCAGGGCTGGAGATTAATTCAACAGTGGTAAATTAATGTTTGTTTCTCTTTCAAGTAAACAAATTCCACCAGAATATAGGCCTACAGACATTCTCCAAAATTGGTCATCAGATCAATCCATGTTTGCACGGGTATGAAGAGGTATGTATTAATATTACAAAGTTGCAGAGGTTCGAAATGACGCGGGCTTTGTGTGTACAAAAAGCATGCAGCAAAGCAAATGCACGATGTACTATTTAGTGGAACTGGAAGTATACATCCCAAGAGCGAAGTGCCTGACATTGGTTATCGTGAGGTGATATCGCTTGTTATATTCCACATACTAAGAATCTTGCTATAGGATTGGCCAAGAGTTGACCACGTGATAAAGCATAGTTTTCCCTATCAGATCACTCGAGAAGAAAAGTTTGTTACACTTGGTAGATAGTAAATTGATAGTCCGAGTGTAACGCACTTTTATTTTGCGCGTACTCAAAATATTGATAATTGACGCGTTAGGATTGTGTACTGAAGAGATCAGTGAAACACAAAAGTACTAACACCATCATGTCGGTGCATATTTTGTGAGCGCAATACGCAACATGCATGTACGCTAACGCGCATGCGCGCATCGAATGTCCCTGGTGGTGCCCACCCAGGAGTTGGTCCAGCGCGTATTCCATATTCGGGTCCAAAATAATGTCTTTTTCAAAGAAATATACATCTTTATTGTTTCTTTAGGTAAATAATTTCTGATGTGGAATATAAAGCAAATATTCACCTTTGCTATCAGGCGACGAGACGATCTATCACTTCCTCGGCTATCTGAATGTACACGCTATCTTTCCTCAGCTTCACTTCGGAAAGATAGCTACATCAGATTGCCTAAGAAGTGATAGAACGTCCCATCACCTTCACCAAAGGTAATTATTTGCTTAATATCGGCTTTATGCGACAGGGAGAATTGCCGCAATTGGGAATGCAATTGCAAACGTGATTGGCCACCATGTGGAAATACTCATACATGTACATTCAATTGTACACCAATAAAGCTTGTATCATCAATCTTATTACAATTCTCAATTCCCTTGTATAGAACTTGCGTCTCCTCCATTTAAGTATCATTTCAACTGCAACCGCTATATGTAAGTTTTACAGATGAGCATTATCAGTCATTACATGAAGAGCCCAGTGTTCTTCATTATCTTGGTGCAATTTACGATTCATATCAATTATGTTGTGATCCAAAATACTCCTTGCACCAAAACAACAAATCACTGTCAGGAGTCATAACCTGGAAATAATTTATACTCAGACAAAAAAAAGTCCAAATCCAAATGTAATTTATCTATATCTATCCATCTATCCATTTTTCTATCAATCTATCTGTTTATCTATTTATTTTTCTACAGTATGTTTCTATTTTTATATACCTACTTTAGTTTTAAGAAATGAAACGTTTAGAATATTGCCTTGTTCTAACAAAACAATATTCAATAGAACTGTAAATTCTGCCCAAATGGCAAAACAGAATTTGATTTTTCTCACTATCCATCTACTGTATACACATGAGTGTAGCTATCCAGCTGTCCATCTGCATATCTATTCAATTTTCTATCTATCCATCTATCTTCTTATCTCTCTACCTATAATTATATCTATTAAAGGTATTGGCTAACATTTACCACAGTTAAAAAAAATCTGAGCCGCATGATTCCGCATGCTACCATTGTCTTTGATAAGGTCTAAAAATGACGCCCTGAAAAAATTGTATTTCAAAATGATTATTTAGTGCTTTAAAAAAGTGAAAATCGTAAGTTGATCAGATTCACCTGCCCATTTTCTCCCATAGACATACTGTGTGTACACCTAGGCTATTTAAACTCGCCCCGAGTGTTAATTGTTTATTCACGCAGAACTTGCTATTGGCAGTGTAACTTTCCAAACTTTTTTTATTCTAGGGTGTTTATTTGTCCATTTGAACACTACTATGTAGTTCAGATATCAAAATTTGACAATTTTTTAAATTGAAGCTCCACAATGTTAGCATATCACTTTGACATTACCTACCATGGTTTTTTTGTTGTTGAAATGTCAAGTTCAGAATATTATCCTTTGAGATTTTGACTTTGATTGTTGTTGTTGTTGGTTTTTTTTTGGGGGGGGGTAGGATACAACACAGAACTTTGTAAAAAAATTGTGCCAAATAATTCTGAATAAGATGTTATCATGTTTATCATTTTGATATGACATGTTTTGTTTTATCAACAAATGAATGATGCTCAAGCACATACAAGTATCCTACTGGGTGCAAACCAAGTACTGTATACGCCACATATTTCACATGCATATACTCTCGCGAATTTATTTTTGCAATTTCATTGTATTTTCATTCACTTTCAACAGAAATTTTATAAGGAAGTGAAAATTTTCATTATGCGTTAAGTCGCAAAATTCACGAAAATATAACCACCACAAAATTTTCAGCGTATATAGTAAATAATTTCTAAACCTGTCTCTGACAGAGAAAGCATACACTTTGGGGTTTCAAAACGTTTTCCCCTGACTTACCAACATGTAATGCAGTCAATTAGACAGAATTTACAGACGATCCTTGTTATCATGTTACTGCATTGGCTATAGACCTACATTCTATTAATAGGGTTAATGCCATTTGATGATATTTGCCACTGGTGCAGGTTTAGTTCATTAAGGCAGCATGTGCTAATCCTTATGCCTTTGCCACGTGTATGTCATTTTGTGTTATCTTACTACAGGGGCTACGCAGATATGAAATTTGGTATCTCGGCTGACAAGGAATTTATAAAGATGGAACAACAGAAGATTACATGTACTCCTTTTATACCAAAAATCTCTGCAAAATTATTATACTCACAAAGTACACAGAAATGCACTTGTAATCAGATGAGAAAAAGACTAACTCCAAATCTTTGAGAAGGTTAATAACTCTTAACATGCCCATGCCAAAGTTGCAAATATGCACCACAATACACACAATGTCTACATTATACAGTTGTAGTTTCTCTGGCATGTTGTTGAGATTTAACTCTGTACATACTCTATGCCATAAGCAGGGCCCTGGGAACGATTTTTCACCGGCGGTGCAGAGATATATATTTTCGCGGCCCCCCAAAAAATTTCGCGGCCAAAAAAATTTTTCATGGCCAAATTCGCGGCCAAATCAACAGCTGAAAAGTCGCTTTGCGGCCAAATTTGAAGAAAAATATACATACACGTCTTTTTGCAGGCGGTGCTGCGCACCCCCAGCACCCCCGCTTAATTCCGTCATGTCGAGATACCAGCTGGGCACCTGCCCAACTGATGACCCGCACTTCAGATTGATTCCCCGCGCTCCACTTCTCGTATGACGGCCTGACGGGGCGAAGCAGGGGCGTGCCACTAAATAGCCCGAGGAAGGGGCACAATGAGCGAGATTAGGTGAACAGTATTACAGCAGAATGTTGATGAGACGTTGGGCTGGATGTTGGGCAACACAGTGACATAGGCGGCAAGGGCGTAGGCTGGGGTTTGGGCATGGAGGTGCACATCCGGGAGGTGGAACAGGGAGGTGCACATCTTGAGGAGGTGCCGAACAGTTGAGAAGAATCAGGCGTTCAAAGCGAAAAAGGTGGCTGCAATTTCTTTTTCGCTATTAGGGTGAATATCCTAGGCTCTCGGGGGTGCACGTGCCCCAGTGCACCCCCCCCCCAGCCTACGCCCTTGGGCGGTGGTGTTGAGCATGTGCGTCATGGTCATGAGGCGTTGCTGTCCACACTCTCGTTCTTTTTGTACACCTCGCAATATGGGCCGAGCTAATTGTTTTGAAAGATTATCGAGTGCAGTATTATATCCGAAGAATATATTCAATCCTCCATCTGCTGTATTTCACTGAAAGTTCTTATGTCTTTTTAATCATTTTTCTTCATTTCCCCTTTTCTCATGTATTAACTGTTTTTTCTTTCTTCCTTTCATTAAAGGATCGAGGGAAATAAGGCCCAATTGGAAAAATAAATAGGCACTACTTTTCATTCCGCCGCCCCCCCGCTCTAATCCCCACCAATCCCATCTTTGTAGTTTTTTGCATATAAAGCTGAGGCGAACGATCCTCGCGGGGGGGGGGGGCAGGGGGCGATCCCCCCCATGAAATATTCGGTGGCAAGAATATCGATGTGCCCCCCCCCCCATTAATTTTGACAATTGAAAAATTCATAATATGCAATGCAAATATGTTTTAAAAGCAACTTGAGCACTATGAAACCAATAAATCTATTGCATAAAATAGCATTAAACATACAAATTGCCAATTGTTCGCGCAACTTCGCACGCTGCCGCCGAAAATTTGGATATTTTGTCACTTTTGCCCCCGCCCCCCCTCCGAAACGATGGATCAACGCCTGTCACGCCTGTTGAAAAATAAAATTGGCCGGAAAATGTCAAAGGTAAACTTACGAGCTTTATACATGTAGGTTGCATGTAAAAAAGGGCTGATGCCATTTGCTCTTTGAAAAACAGAAAAGCAGAAGAACAGATCATGCTGAAAGTTTGAGAAAATCGGCAATAAAAATAAGATGTGGAACTTTGCAACATTCCACTTCATATATCATTCAAACTTACACAAATTATGATTCCGTGAGAAACCCTCCATTCTAGAATTATAATCCATAAATTTTCATTTCATGCCACTTGAACATTTTGAGGAACTGTGTGTTATATTATGAACAATATGTGAATAATGCTATGAAGAAGGGTTGTCTTTGAGAGAAATATCAATTGTAGTGAAATTTGAGTAGAAACAAAACAAAGGAGCGGCTGTATGCTTGCATATAGAATTACACAATTGGCAACAACTCTATAAAAAAAATTTCAACCATTAAGAACTTTATTTCAAACTTTTTACTGATCTTTTTCACAGATTTTTCTGCATTTC
>JZLH01S0628380.1:27384-40598 GCA_001188425.1 Eucidaris tribuloides | reverse complement strand
TTATCTGTCTCGAAGAAATCATGTTTCATAGCCTCGAAAATGCCATCGCAACTCGCAGCCCCCCTTCATCTCCCTCCATGAACTGTATTCACCCCTCTCCATCGTTGTAAACGCTCTGCGTATTATCACGTTTGATTATTTTAAAAATCGATATCTATTTTGGCTAAACACCTATGCACCTGACCAAGGTTGGGGTTTCTTGAGGTATGGTGGGGTAGGGAGGGGAACTAGCCAGGAAGTACTGCCTAGGGCCTTCCTGTGATAATTAATATCACATTCAATAAACAAGTCATCATTTGAGCTACTTTCCATCATATAAGCTGGCATACATAGTGTATAGATAAAATTTGCATAAAATCACTATTCTCATATACCATGGAAGCTCAGGTTCTCCCCCACATGTCCCCTGGACCTTATCCCAAACTCCGGATTTGGTCCACCTTACTAAAATCAAAAGTTGTATTCCATAAAGAAGCTCTAACACCAACGTGCGCTTTTACCACTTTGTAAACGCCAATAATGTTAGCTAGACTGAAGCGGCAATTACGGGCTAAGGGAGGGCGGCATCCTACCATGCCCCACGCCTCGATTCTTATCCGTTTGGGTGCCCCCTTCTTAAAAAGTCCAAAGTTGCTTTATAAGGAACTCATATTATTCCCCAAAATGGTGCCTTTTATCCAACTCTATGTACCATCAATTATGTTGGCTTACACGCCGTTACTACAGGAGGTGGGGGGGGGTCTTGGGCTATGGCGGCGGGTAGGGTGATAGCCGTAGGCCTTACTGTCATATTTTATCACATCATACTAATATCTGATGTGCATAATTTCGATCATATACCTTAGAAGTACTATACAGGTACTACTAATATACACGAACATATATGAAACAACTATCATAAATCCACCATTTAATGTTACTAATGGGAGGGGCATTACCCACTATGCCCCCCCATGACCTGGATCAACCGAACTGGTTCGTGGGCCTCCTCATCTAAAAATCAAAAGTTTTAACATAAGGAACTCTACACAAAAATGGGCTTTTTGCCACTTTGTAAACGGCAATATGTTAGCCTGGTACTGACGCGCAATATACAATGGCTAAGGGGGGGCTGGGGTGGAGGGGTGTCTAGGCACATGGGTAAGGGCGTAACTGAGGTAGGAGATACACCTTGGACTTTTATGATTTCTTTTAATATATATTAACACATAAATTAATATATACAATATCTGTAACTATGGGGGGGGGTCACATCCCACCATGCCCCCCCCGCATCGAGCCTTATCCTTAAACCGGGTTTGGGTTGCCCCCTTCTAAAATCAAAAGTTGTCTTATAAGAAGCTTCACTAAACCCCCAATGGTGCCATCTTTATCCACCATGTAGCACAACTTGTGGCAACGCCTTTAATAGAAGCACCATGACCGCTGCGGGGGGGGGTCTTGGGCATTGGCGAGGTAAGGGTGGACACCCGGGACCTTCCGCTGTGTTATTTATCACATCATAAACTGATAATCTTGTTGCTAAGTGTCGATCAATACCACCCACATACTATGATACATATACTAAAATCCACATTCATTACTATGAGGAGGGGGTCATACCACAATGCCCCCCTGACCCTGATCCCGGAACTTAGGTTGTGGTGGCTCCCCTTCTAACAATTCAAAGTATGTTCATAAGGAGCTTGTACAAAGATGGGCTTTTATCCGCTGTGTAACGTAAGTCCACTAATGACACCTCTTAAGAAAGGTTGTGAGCGAAGGGACACGATACATGTATCACTGAACGATGGGAGGAGTTCGGTAATGTTCTATAAACTTGGGAAATCACAAGCGTTATAGCACACGCGTCTTTCCGCCCTTTTTGTACCTTTTTGTATATTCATGAGGTTTTAACTTTGTGATTTCCTAAGTTTATGGAAAATTATCGAACTCCGATCGTACGTGCTCTTTCGTCACTCCTTATTTGTAGGCACTGGGGTATTTGCAGGCATAGCTATTCTTCAGTAAAAAAAAAAATGTCTTGAAACCAAAATAACAACAAAACAACGCTATATAGAGCATGTAACGCGTGATTATCCGTAGTTTTTCGACACAAAATTGCAAATTATCAAGCCTGAGCAGACTTCTTAATAAGTTTTGAAGTAGGCCCCCACACAATATCTATATGCGCTAGATATACATTTTTATCCCTTACTGCACGCATGCATAAACTTATTTTATGCATCAAATCAGATCAAATCAAATCAAACTCTTTTTAACTTTCGAATGTAAAAACAAAAAATGAATTATAGTAGGAAATAAATTTGCCCAAAACCATACGCTCGATGTATAAAATCCGTAGTTAAGTATATAACCAGAAATAAAACCACATATTAGTAAAAACAGAACAAGACGTGGAACTTAAAACATCACACAACAAATCAAATCAAGATCCAGACAAGTCTAGTATCAGATGCACATTACATGGTCATGTAATCTATAATTAAATTACATATCAACAATATAAAATGACTTAAACATCCAAGTGTCAAACTGCCACTACAAAAAGAATTATTGTACTTACCTTTTGTTAGCAAAAGCTTGTTTATATTTATTTACACGATTAAATTTATATTTGCCTGTTAATTCCTTATTAAAAATAATAATTTCACTTTCTATGAACAAAGTGGAAGTTTATTAGCTATTAAGGCCTATAGTATTTTTTGCGATTATATTTTGATATTCTATAGGAGTGCATGAATGTGTACGGTCTTTCTTATTTTGTGTATTATATTGTATTGTTCTATTTTTGTATGTATATCGTTGATGCAGGGCCCCCAAAAATAACAGTATTAAACTACTGATGGGGCCACCTTGCTAAAATATAAAGCTCAATAAATAAATAAATGAATAAAATAAAGATTTAATAACTCTGAATAATCAAATGCTTTTAACATTTAAACATACGAATATTCGGAAGCATTTTGATTAAAGTTTCTTAAAGAATTCGACAATATTGCACATTGCTTCTTAATATGATGATATTTTAAAATGAAATTTGATATTTTGATAAAACAATAATTGCAGTTGTATTCTGCATTTGCATTATGTATATCAGAATGCATTCTAAAATAATCCTTAACAGCCCCTGGGAAAAATATTATTGTGGACTTTTCGTGACACTTGACAGTGTTTGAGGATACTTGAAATAATGAATCTTGTTTATATATAACTTGATTTAGGTAAAATTTCATAGTCGTACATCTCTTACTTGTGGTACAATAATAGTGCACGTTGTTGTCTGGCTTTTTATGAGATCATTTCTATCGGGGCCGGAGATTAATTCAATACTGACAAATATACTTGGTTTTCTCAATTGGACAGATTCAAGACAAGTCCTGACTTCCAGCATACTTTCTATTCAGTGTGCATATTGGTATATGTTTTATCCTATTTGGTTCTTGATGCAATAGATGCATTTTTACTTCTCCAATCATGTCACTGCCCTTTAAACAACGTGTGATGTACTGTAGCCTCAAGCAAACAAAACTCTTTTTGATGCCCCTTTTAGCAGACTGTGCTTCTTGATATAGCCAAATAATGTGTTTGCAGGTTAGCAATAAACCAACAGGTCAAGCTTTGAACAACGGTAGACTTTGTATCTCATTCATGAAGTAACAAGCACCCGCTTTGTAGTCGTCTTATCAAATATTGACGTTAAATTGCATTTGTTTGACCGCTAACCGAAATTCAATTCAATTTAGCACCATAGTTAAAATATGAAAAAGGGTATACGGTAGGTCAATATTGAAATTATGAACTGCCATGACTCGCAAGTGCATGCTACTAGAATTATAATCACCAATTATTTCGCAAAAATCTGCCATACGCGTATCCAGGAGGGTGTTGGGGATGTTCTTTGGAAACACCTCCTTTTGCAAAAGCGGTTGGTAACACACCCAAAGCAATTTTTTTTCAAAAGACGATGCTTTGTACCCCCGTAACACCCGTTACAGATGAAATGAATGGACCAAGGTTATAAGAACGGTACGATTGCCGGGAGCGGATCGTGAACAGACAAGATTTGACCGTGATAAATTGTTCGCACCCCCCCCCCCACCCTTGGGGGATAGGGGCTTTCCCATTGCATGATTTGGCCGTGGATGATAACCCCTTTGAAAAATCCTGGATACGACCATGGGAACTGCCTCATGCCAAAGTTCTCAACATATGCATTTAAGCCATTCAACGTAGGATGCTGTAAATAAATCAATTTTTAACATAAATTTGAATTTAATGTATAATTGGAATTCGAATTTGAACTGTTATACATCTGTAATCCGTAAATTCCCACATCTTTTAGAGCATCTAAATACATTAATAAGTCCTTCTAATAATTGCTGCGAAAAATATTTCATTTTCTCTTCATGATTTGTTTTATTCACAGAGAAGTGTTCATCCAGTCCATTCCCAGTCAATGTTGTTCACATGGATACCGATAATGTTACAAAGGAGTATTACGAGCACGGAGAGGTCATAATGTTTTCATGCACTGGAAGGGCCACATTGATTGGTCCATCACGTGTCACGTGTCTGGATGGATCGATCGATAACGTGTTACCTCGATGTGAAGGTAAGCCATATTAATATTTATCATAATCGTGCTTAACACAGTTTTGACCTTGGAAAGAGCATTGGCACACGAAGGCCGTAGATCGGGGGGAGGGGGGGGAGGGGGCAGGGGCGGAATCGGCCCACCGAATGAAAATAATGGGCAAACATAGTCATTTGCCCCGCCCCCCAATAATTTTTGACAACTTGAACAATTACTTAATATGGCAATGCTCAATATATGTTTGAAAAACATTGGATAAGCATTAAATAAAATGAAAACATTGGCAAAAAATACTATTTAAAATATACATAAATTGGTCAATTTTCGTAGGCGCTGGTAGCGGCAACATTTACATCTGACAATGTTGGCACCGCGTAGACCCTGAAGCGCACACGAAAATTTGGAACATTTACACGTTTTGCCCCCCTCCCCTGCCTCCTCCCATTAATACATGGAATACGACGTCGTACGCCCGCTGGTCTGGCTAAGAGATCGGTCAAAATTCTGTGGGCATATTTCACTGTGGAGTTTTTAGATTCATCCGCTATCATTTGACATGACCATTGGTTGCCCCGGGAAATGGACCTATTTTGTTGTCACATATGGATATAGACAATAAATAGCACCCATATAATTAGTGCAAGCCTGCAAATTTTCATTTTGCACACCAATTGTGCTTTTTGGGCCATTGTCCCCATACACGTATTTTCCGCGCCGAAACTCTATCCAGTTTTGACGTCAGATAATTTTTCGCCTACTCTAACGAGGAGTCCCTGCAGCACATAGTTCTGTTGGGCTACAACGAATAGATCTTAAACATACCTCATCTGCATTTGCCGATTAATAATTCTCACATTTTGATACCAACGTATAAATGAATTCGACGCGAAACTGTGGGGGCATCCCAAAGGCGTGATATTTATTTCATGATGCAAAAGAAATGTGCGCCAACTATGAAAGATTGTGACACTTACTTAAACCAGAACTAAGAATATAAAAAAAACTTGAATACTGTCTTAAAGTGTATTTTTTTTTTAATTTTCAAACACAGCTTTAAAGAATGTTTCCACCGCAAAATGTGTGTTTTTTTTTTCAAAGGACAGGTCGGAAGTGAAATTATCCTATATGCAATGAAAGTAACCATTATCATTCGCCCGTCTTACCGTGAGAATAAACGTGACGTGCAATGATAATGCTGATGATTACGAATAAAGTTTGCGATAAGTAGTCCCGCTGTATTCCAAATCTATCGTGCACTATATGGGCGTTTTTAATTAAGCTTGATTAATACGGTCATGAACGATGTCACAAATACATGTCGAAATAGAGATACCTGTAAGTACCACCAGTAAATATTTACCGACTGCGTGTTGCGTAAATTGACTTTTCTTATATGCGCTAACAGAGTGTTAGTCGTTTAGTACATAAGGAATTAGTCCAGTTTAAGGCTTGCCTGTGTACCTTTTTGTCATACGATGAGATAATGATCATCTAAATATATATACACCCAGATACACCGATACAGTGAAATAAATCAGTGTCCCATATTGTTTTACATGTAATCTATAGAATTCAATTCCAAAACTCGCTCGCTAAATCCACTTAAGCACTTTCGAGAAAAGTGCATTACTTTGCTAGAGTTTGTATACGCGCCTATGGAAAAATACAAGTATAATATAAGTCGATGTGGCCAGGTATTTTTAATTTGTTATATAATATCGAGTGAAACAGAAACGTAAAGGAAAACAAAAGAAAATAAAAAAATGGGCGAAGAAGTAGAAGTAGTAATAGGAGGACGATGAGGAGAAGGAAGAGGAGTAGTAGCGTTGATAGTTGTTGTAGAAGAATAGGAGGAAGAAATAGAAATTGTAATTGTAGTAGTTATAACAGTAGTACTAGAAGTTGTTTTTGTTCCCGAGTAGAGGTAGTAGGTGTAGTAGTAGTAGTAGTAGTAGTAATAGTAGTAGTAGTAGTAGTAGCAGTAGTAGCAGTAGTAGTAATAGTAGTAGTAGTAGTAGTAGCAGTAGTAGCAGTAGTAGTAGTAGTAGCAGTAGTAGCAGTAGTAGTAGAAGTAGTACTAATTGCAGTTATAGTGGTAAAAGTAGTACCACGCCTAGTGGTAGTTGTAGTAGTACATGTAGTTGTACATGCAGTAGTATTAGCAGTAGTAGTGGTAGTAGTAGTAGTAGTAGTAGTAGTAGTAGTAGTAGAAGTAGTAGTTGTTGTTGTTGTTGTTGTTGCTGCTGCTGTTGTATTACATATCAGTAGTAGTACGGTGTAGTAGAAGTAATAGTAGTAGTATTAGTAGTGGTAGTAGTATTAGTAGTACTAGTACTAGTAGTGGTAGTAGTGGTGATAGTTGTTGTAGAAGAATACGAGGAAAATAGAAGTAGTAATTGTGTTTGTTGCCGAGGAGAGGTAGTAGTAGTGGTAGTAGTAGTAGTAGTAGTAAAAGTAGTAGTAATAGTAGTAGTAGTAGTAGTAGTAGTAGTAGTAGTAGTAAAGTAGTAGTAGTTGTAGTAGTAGTAGTAGTAGTAGTAGAAGTAGTAGTAGTAGTAGTAGTAGTAGTAGTAGTAACAGTAGTAGTAGTAGTATACCATATATGTTAAGGGGCTGTGACTTCATGTAAACGTGTTGGAGGGGCGGAAACTTGAGATCGAAGCCATGAATAATTATCCTCGGGTCGCTCGCGCAAAAAAAAAGGATGTGTCATAAATTCGTAATTATAAATGAAATTACTTATTTCTTCTGATCTTTCATGAATTCCATGAATTACAAAAAGCCCTCACACTTCAATAACTTGTTAACGTACTTTTTTCCAGTTGAATTGACGACAACGCTTCCGCCAACAACTACACAACGCATCTCAACTGAAAGCACGCCCTCACAGTCCACGACCTCGGAAGCCACAACTTTGCTGGAACGGACTGACATGGACACACAGGCATCAACTTTAAGCGGTTTCACGACTCTACCACCCAATAAGGAGACACCTGGTCCTACAACTCAGTACCAACAACCTGTCACTTCGATTGGTATTACCACTGTTGCCATGGAAACCCAGACTGAAGCAAGTACATTGGCAGGGGGTACCACCAAAACCTACACTGATCTCATGACTTCCTCTACAGATAAAATGACATCCCGTGGTGACATCGTCACTACCCTTGTAACGCAGTACGGAGAGACTACATCTCCAGTTAGCGACACCGAGCCTCAACGTGACGTAAGCACGCCGCCACAACATGCCACCGGCACCACAGGAATATACCCTGATATTACAACAGTTTACACCGACGAACCAACGTCACTTGATGACACTACTACAACGCAATACAAGACAGGTACGCCTTTAGCCAGCGACTCTACATCACCAATCGGAATTGCATCGACCAGCACTTATGCAACTCTGACAACTGAATACGAAATAACACAAACCGATGGTGTATTCACAACAATAGAAACAATTAAGGGGACAACAAAAACTGACGAAAGTGGATCCACAGAATCTCCGACAACTGCACCATTAACATCGATAGAGACAAGTGATGATTATGTTGTTACATCAACGGGTACCACGAGTGGTACTCTGGGTGCCGAAACGTCGTTGCCGATTGATATAACTGAAATTAACACCATAACGACTACCGGTGTTTCATTGGCCACTGAGGGTACTGTTACAAATACAGAGGGTACCACACGCGCAAAATACCCATCATCCACACAATTAGCAACGACAGTAACCAGAGAAGTGCCAGCACCCCTCTGTTACCAGTCGTCCGATACCCGATGGCCCGTTAGTGAACATCATCACTGGGCTCTATCGATAACTAAAATAGTTAGGAGCAATCCAAAAGATGTGGGTTATAGCCCTCTAGCATGTGGAAGATAGTACCTTCGTGCGCGTCACAGAACGATCATTGTTGTAGCAACTTGTGAATTAACTTCTGTAATATGTTACAAACCGGCAGAGATTACTAGTGCCAGCCCACCCTCTGTCCAAGGACGTGGTAACCCGTGACTTTATAAACACTACTCAATTGCTGCTGTCTGAGGATAATTCTGTGGATTTACCTTCAGTATTAATGTACGAGTACCATCTGTTGTTTCAGGAATCCATTAATTTGTTACAGTGTTACTCAGTTACGTCACACTGGCCAAAGAAGTTGACCAGCACCTTCTGTAACAGTCGTGCAATCCGATGGTTGTTGTGAATACATCACTGCTACTCTATCGAATGTTAATCAGTGTAGTAGCAGTAGAAGCTGTGCGGTGCTACCCTCAGTGTTTGCAGTAAGTACCTTCCGTGGTAAAAGAACCATCAGTTGAATGTTACGGCTGCGGTTGGATAGTAAATGTCTAGCCAAGTTGCTGTGGCTTTAAATGATGAAAGACACGAGCGTGTAAAAAAAAAATTACGAGTTAGAATCAAAAGATGAAGTTAAGACTACTGTTTCATGGATTTTTGTGGGGTTTGGGAGCTGCATTTCAACCGGCAACTTGCTTAGGGATAAGTTCAATACGCATTGATTACGGACACGGTAACTACACTTTTTAAATAGGTCCGGAAAAAAAGAAAAAAACAAGAAAGAAAAAAAAATAGCTGGCGATGATTCTTGTAGACAAAATACGTGGAGACGTGACGAATTTAGCGAACAACATTGAAATCAGATAACTCGAGGCCACGCTCGTATAGACAGTGGTGGCCCAGAGAGAATGCTTACCACCTAAGCGCGATTCGCTAGTTTCCGGTTGCTTCACATCATTTGCAATTATGTCATTTTGTTTTTGTGCTGGCGCGTGGAGGTTGTAGACCATATTTCCTTTCTCCGAACAATTATACCTGATCGATTAATTACTGAGTAATTCATTTGGAATCTTGGCAGGCCTTTTTTTCCGAGGGGCAATGTAGTTCCCAAATTTGCCGATTTTTCGGCGGCCGATCAGCCCCGGCGGTCATCGGAAAACAGCCGAGCGAGGACGGCTAATATGTCCTGGTTCCTGCTTTACACAGAGGACGGTTACTACTGCAAAACACGTGAGGTGTTTGGTACACCCACACTCTTAACTACCTGCTACTTCACATGCACTTAGATACATCTTGGATAGACCTACTGCAGTGTTCGATGGAGTTATTCAGCTACAGACACGAGCCGAAGAGTTGTACCCAAGAAACGAGTGCGAGCACCTAGGAGGGCAAACAAAAAAACGAAGCATGCCCTCCGTAACGCCATACCGCGGGTACCAGTTGCAGTTATATACACATCACTTGTCTCTATTGATGTTAATGGTAAAGATGTGTGTATTGGTGGATTACCTCAGGATTTGTATTAGCACCGTCTGTTGTCGGAAAAACCCAATTTATGTTATGGTATTAGAATTCGGTCTTATTTTACGCAGAGAATGCCAGCACCACCGGATAGCACCGCAGTAGCCCGTTGCATTATAAGACATGCCTGTCTATCGATGGTTAAAAGTGGAAGTTGTAGAGACTTGTGGGATTACCCTCAGTAGTCCCTCGTATATACACTAAACACCTCATCTGTGGTTGGCACGCAACCATCGAGAGTGTTGTCCAACTACCTGTGTTAAATTCCTGGTCGGTCAACCCAAGATGTAGCTCACGTTGTTTCCTTTTCAACAGCCGATGGGCATTCGCTGAGCTGTGGTCTCGAGACTGCCGAGGCACACTACGTACCGCCCATAGTACACAGAACGGCCTAATCTGCGTTAGTTGGGCAACATACGCGTCATGCCGTTATCGACCCTGTCTGGTTGCTAATGTGTTTGTGATGCGGATGAGGGTTGGTATTGTTGCGGCAAGGGAAGGAGATGTTATTTGCGTCGCTCTTGTTTACTTTGTGAACACGTACCCCAGTGGACAATGAACACGTAGTCTCGTATGGGTGTTAATTTCATTATCAATCGCAACGAACCGTTATCTGGAGGCCACCCGCGCTGGGGTACCACTTCGTTGTGGTGAAAAAAAAATAGGTGACCCGCGTATGAAGAAAATTGAATTGCTAAACTACATAATCATCAACTTGTCTCTATCGATGTTAGGAGGTGCAAAGATTTATGACTAGCAGATTGTGATCCACTTTCGTCGAGTTTTTGTTGTCCCCTTAATTGTTGTCTAGTGTTCGTGAATCATGACAAGCACATCGGATTAATGTGTTAATTCGCTTGTTAGCCCGTAAGATTCCAAAATATTCACCACTCAAATTACAACGATCAGATGAAATTTCATTGGTTGGATTTATTTCTGATGTGGAAAAAGAAATTATGCTACCAATGAAACATATAAACGCAAATGGACATCTTTGTGATATGAATGTTTGAAGAAGGAAATATATGATCGGTATCGTGTTAGCATTACTTTCTGGCGCCTGCGGATGTGCGATATTAGAGTGTGATCATGCTAATTGTAAACGCTGTATTTGTCAAATTAAATAGTTGTCCAATTTTTTAAATTGAAACCCCATTTTCTTGTTCGTCAAATTTTACATTTTATCATACTCGGTAGCACCTTCTTGGCATGCTTACGGTAAAACAATGAATTGCGTTCAGGACTTGCTAATTAGTCTACCGAATTAGTAAGAGATATTAGAAGGATTAATGTTCTAGAAATCTTATATATAATTGTTTCATTGCTTCATGGATCATATGGATTGGTACAATGGGCCAAATAAAGCAATGTCTAAAATTAGTATATACTTCTACTTGTGTTTTGAATTAGTTGTGTACCCAGGTTTTCTCAATAAGCTCACTTAACGATCCTCAATACAAATATAGCAATTATTTCACGTGAAATGAAAAAGAAGGTACATTATTGATGTAAGTTCTGGTTTTCTTCTCGAGTGCATAAATTATATAACTATTTATTAAGAATAGTGTGCATCGTTGGTCCTGTGTTGTTATCGAGGGGGCATTACAGTTTGTTTACTAATGCCCGCTCAAATTTCGAGCATAAACCAATTTTATAAGAAGATAAATAATGGGACATTACGTCATGGCATCGTTAGTCAGAATGTTATGGACCCTCGGGTAACTTTCTTACAAATCAAAAACACAACTGTGGTTTCGAGAATTTTATAGAAACTTACCTCCGCGTGTCAATTAAGTTCTTTACTAACGGACCCCACTAATGTGATATTTGTATCATTAGCAATTACTAAAAACAAACTAAGCGATTACAATAAAAGTTATAAGCGAATTTACATTTTATGTACTTTATACTGCAGCTTCTCTTTAATCACAATGCAAAGAATGTTATAAGAGTAAGCAGGAAAAGGAACGTTTTGAATACATTCCATGAGAGACATTGTCACTTTATGGTAATGAGAAATAGGGGGTTCATTACATAGTTCTCCATCAGCCAGATCAGGCTGTCGTGCTTACAATTTTCGATTTAATGATTATCAATTGGTACAACATGTTGATGTAGTTGACAAGGTAAACAATTAGTGTGTGTAAAATGTCATCAAAGTTTTGTTGACATATTTGTTGTCAAAATAGGCCATTTTTTTACCATTTACCAACAAGTCACATGCAGAGGATTTCATATCAAAGTTACAACTGATTACCAGGGCTGAAGGGCGCTGTGTTTCCAGCAGCTCTCCTGAAGGCGAACTGTAAGCTGTACCCAAACGTTTGGCCAAGGAAGCGCGTTGCCACCCCCCAAACCATGTGGGTCATCATAAACACTTGTTTGTTTTTCAGCAAGGAAACATGGTGTTGATTTGCTACCTGTGCTAGTTATGTACGCCGAATCGATATTGTAACTGCAAAAATATCATTCACAGCTTTAGTGAGTTCTGTTTATGCACCTGTGGCCCCCTGCATTCGTTTTCCCCCCCCCCAAAAATAGAATATCACATTACCCTTAGTGTCATCAGGTGACGTTGGTTCGTACGCCGTACATGGGGCGTGCCACGAAATTTGAGAAAAATCGCAGGTTATAGTATAATCACGCAAATTGAAAATTTTTTTTGCTCAAATAATACTGCCATTTACTTATGACAGATCAAAAAAAAAAAAAATTCTCCCAATAATGTTTCATTTCACAAAAATTTGAGCTGGACATGTTGATTACTCCTTCAGGAATTCATCTTGAGAATTTGGTATCTTCCTAGGATGTTACCTTCGATACAGCAACAACAACATAACAGATCCCTTGGGAAGACACGTATATTCGGGAGCTGGGAGTGTGGTACTTGACGTGGGTGGTTGGCTGCTCAAAGCGCACTCTGGACTACAAGCAAGGGAGCTTTCAAACATAAGCGCCCCATTTATGTTTTAGAAGCCAGGGAATCTTGCATTTGCAGTCCTCACAGACAGTTAAACCATCCCTTCATTAGCCCTGTCGGGTGATAGTTTTAAAAGGAATATGCCTGGGAGAAATTCTGAAGTCGGTACATTACCTAGAATTTGGAACGAAGAGCGAAATGCACAAAATTCGGGGGAATTATTTAGTTGTCTAACAGACGTAATCTCAAATCCATAAGATAATCTACAGCTGCTCAATTAACTTCCTCCAACTAGACCCAAGGTTTCTAGTTTCCGGAGCTCGGTGTCGCTAATGGAGATTTTAGTCTCTCTATTACTTTGCTAAAAA
>JZLH01S0628380.1:5860-20487 GCA_001188425.1 Eucidaris tribuloides | reverse complement strand
GGAACAAGGGATCGGAATTGTGTTGAAGGATTGGAGTTGTGAAGGAGAATTTTCTGGAAAATGTGTCTGTTTAGTCCATTTTCAAGAATGTATAAGAATATTATTCGAAAACAGAATGAATGTATTATTGGGCAAACAAGGTAATTGTAGGCCAGGGTTTGTTTGTTTGTTTCTTTCTTTATTTCTTTCTTTCTTTCTTCTTTCTTTGAGAGTCATTTTTTACACGTATTGAATTTGATAAATATTTGTGACATATTGTAGTTTCCTTTCATCCATGAATATTCTTTAATGGGAGGGAAAATGTTTATCTTATCAAAATGGTATTCGCTTTGTAAATATTTTCGTAGATAAATTTACTTTATACTTGTTTGTGAATTATAATTTAGTCAACAATAGCGCACAATCTTGAAAGAAATATACAGCTGTAACGATTTCAATTGTATCCGCGTTACATAAATTGCAATGTGATTTGATTTTTTTTTTCTGCGTGTTATCTGCTTTTAATTTAGATGTTGTACCTGTTTATCCTACAACCCAGTCGATGCAAACGTCAGCTGCAACCACAGGTAATGACTAAATGCTAGAATTGTTTTTATCGCCATTAATCATGTCAAACACATGTACCCATCACAAGTTTTGCTTGTGAGACTAACTAATGTTGGACTACTTTATCGAAGAAACATCATCATCATTCTAAACTGACTCCAATTCGAAGTAGCGAAAGTGAAAAAAAAAATCTATAGAAATGTCATACACCCCCAATGAGGTATATATCAGCAAAGGCTTATAATGCCAGTGAGGTGTAGGATTCACACCTGCATCCCATCACATCTTCCCCCGCCCGCCACTACCATTACTCCATGTGACCATGAATGCATACTGATTACAGTGCATTCTCATTATAAAGAATACTGATATAACAAACTTTCATTATAAAGAAGTAAAATCTCTTGTCCCATGTCTTGGATTTCCTTTGTATTTTATTGTTTTTGCAACCCTGATATAAAGAAATTTTGTTATAAAGAACTAATTTGATCGGTCCCAATTCTTTATATCGAGAGTGCACTGTAGAAGTTACTAGAGTGGCATTACGCTTTTTCTCGACTATATTCTTCTCTAGATTTCACAACTGGAGGACGAGGGGTATCAACGGTAGCAGTAACCACAAAAGGTAAAATAGGTGATATAGGTATATTTAGATAAAGGAGAAACTCAATGTTCACCATTCATCTTGATGTAAAGTGCAAAACCGGCCCCGAACGCATGCGACTCGATGTACTGATAAAAATATATGTTTTGACTAACAACAATATGATTTGTACTCTTAATCAACATGCATCACACCAAGAAAAATAACTCTGTCAAATAGTGAGTGTTGAAAGTGTTAATGCATTCTTGGCTAATTTGTTTTTAGACTTCCGCAGTATTAATCTGCCAAAATCGCCATCATATTCTTTTCATTGCGAAACATATAAAGTGGATTCGACAAATTAGTCCAAGTCGATAAATTTAAGATTTTGTCAGACAGTACAAACTTACCATAATGTTGAATTACAATTTCATTCTGTAAAAAAAAATTAATTCTACCCTATGAATTCTAAATGATAATCTTGTCGAGTCATTCTCTGGAAACAAATTACACTTTTTTGATTTTCTACAAAAATTATGCCTAAAATAACAAAGGTTTTCGTGAAATGAAACGCTCTCTTCATTATCAAAATCAGCATTATACTACAACATGTATCGTCACTCTGCATTCTAGTTAATTTGGTGAAGTTGTTCGCTTGTTCCCCAAATACATAGTTACCAAGGCTCCCATAACAAAGCCACCTATAACGAAGCTTCCACCGAAAGAAACGACCCCAACCAAGAAACCAGGAGGTGGTAAGTTAACTGCATCTTTATACGGTTGCCACAAACGGATGATTTATTTTACCTTTGGTTGATTTTTTTTAATGATGAATTTCCACATCCGTTTCATATTTCAAACGATGTTTACATAAATAGTAGGACTAATTTTCCTATTACATCTATGCTGACTTTTATTATGTACACTCCTGCTCATAATTATGGAATATTTTGTTGATATTTAAGTTTTTTCTCCTATATCGTCCAAAATTTTCAAGACAAGTGTTTATTTCATAAAAAAACAGTATTTGAAGCAATTTTTGGATTTCATGAGATAACTAAAGTAAAAACTAAAATACGTTTGAGCGCAATAACAATTATATATTTATTTTTTTGGAAAATCCACAAAAAATCATGAAAAATTATTAAATTAAAATAGTTTAAAAAACAACACAGAAAACTGATCAATTTTTATCTAATGTCATTTATCACTAAATTAACATCAGAATAGTGTCTGTTACAAGTCTAATAACGCGCGTGACCACCACGTGACTCAACAACAACAAGAACACCACCATTTATAAACACAGATTTTAGTGTCGAGTTGGACGCTACAAAATGCTCAAAATTCCTGAAATACTTAGATTATAATTGTTTCACCTGGGGTGAACAAGTATTAATCCCAGACGTACCGTTCACGGAAAAATTGCAACTTCTAAAATGTTTTTTTAAGTATTCCATAATTATGAGCATGAGTGTACAATCACTTGTGTGATGTGAATTTGTTTCCATTACGAATTTTACTGCAAATCGGGCATTTCTAGAACTGGCCTACAAGTGCGGTACGTGCGAGTTGTACGTCGTTTAATATGAACAACCTGGAAACTATGTTCGAAGTCGTTTACAACTCCTATCATTTTTATGAAATGAATAAGTTATATGACCTTTTCGTTTTCTTTGGGGCATTAGAACAGACATATTGGTAAAAGTTAAAAACTAATATACCTCGTAAATATAAAAATATACATTGCAATGTTTGAATTGATTATCATATTGATATTTTGCCTTTGAAGACTGTAAAATAAGAAGTATACTGAAGTCTCATACTTCTACTTTTGAGATACAAAGGCTCAGCGTGTGTAATTTGGTTACAGGTTATTGTTGAGTTTTATATGCCAAGCCTGTGCAAGTTAATTGACACATTAAAAGATAACTACAGGACAAAAAACAAACATTGTCACTAGGCCTGAGTCGAAACGTTTACACGTCGTTCACACGAACATTTGTCACACTTGTCGATTTCCAATAATCAATAATCAATATTGTGGACTTGAGTACTTATTCCTCTACAAACAAGGGTCTGAGGAAAACAAATGATTTCTCGAATAAATGAATGTCAAAAACACTTAATTATGCATATTTTTGGAATGTCCTCCAGTAAGACAAACAATTTGATATTCAATTTGTCTTTTGACCATTGACCATGTTGACCGGAAGTGGCCCAATATCTCATCAACAAGATACAAAATACACGATAAATATATATTTTCTTAATCGTGGTAACTACTCGAGTAATTTGAGATACATTTTCAAGAAATTAGACCAAGTTAAAAATTTGACCCCAGTTAACCCTTCCGCTGACCCCTACTAGGGAAGGGTGAAATTGACCAAAATTTGGTCAAAAAATCCCGGCATATAACGACTTAAAAATAATCACTAACTCAGTTCATTTCATTTCATTTGTTTTATTTTCCACAATCAAGTAAAAATACATTGACATATACAATCATGTTAACAATAATTAAAATACATAATATCAGAGTACGGAAACTAATTACAAAACTAAATGACAATAATATAGAAGGTAAAGCATATAGATAAAAGATGTGGATGGGATAACTGAAGTAATAAATACTTATCTAGGTTACCCCTACATATAAAAAGTTTCATCAAAGTTTCATCAAAGTCTTCATTTGTATATTACTTACAGGTAAACTGGAGACATTCGAATTGGTTCTAGCCATCGTTTTGCCCACATGTTTTGTCTTGTTCGTAATCGCCTGTATTCTCGTTGTATTATACCGAAGACATCTTATCACAAGACGCTTCAATACGAAGAAACGAAATGGTGGCCCGAGTCGCCAAGAGAAAATGCTCTATGAAGACGAAGAGGTGAGATGAAAATGATGTTGCAGTCATGTACATGAAAATCCCAGGGGCGTCGACCCATGTTTCAGATTGGGGGGAGAGGGGCAAAAGTGAAAAAGTCAAACATTTTCGGCGCGCTCTGCGCGCCAAATTGTATAACATAATTTTTGGCCCGCAACGCATGCCGAAAAATTGACAATTTTGTATGATATTTTTATGCTAAGTCTAATGGTTTTATAGGGCTTTCCAATGCTTTTTTTAACATATCCTTGCATTGCGTATTACGAATTTTTCAAGCTGTCAAAATTATTGGGGGACCAAATCGATATGCCCCCCCCCCAATATTTCCATTGGGGTGGCGACTGCCCTCTTGCCACCCCAGGATCGACGCCCCTGGAAAATCCATTCCAAGGATATAACAAGGAGGGCATTTGCGGAGAAGCACACGCATCCCCATAAAAACACAAAACATTATACACACATACGGACACACATGATATGTATGCGGTTCACACTAAGCCCCCACATTCGCGCTCACGAACATTGTGCCAAATATCTATAGGCATTGGATATTGTTGCTAAAAAGGAAAAAAAAAATTATCTTCAAAAAGTGCAGTATAGCCATGGGGTGGTCTAGACCTATTTTAATAGCTTGTTTCTTTTGCTTTGGGATAGAGAATAATGAAAAAGGGTCAAATAATAGTTGTTTCGACGATATTTGCAATAAACTGTATTTGTTTGAGAATTATTTTACTTTCAAAATAAGGTTTGTTTGTATGGGGCATCTCCCCCCCCCCCCCCCCCCCCAGTTTGGCTTGACAGTGAACCTTTAATAGAATGAACCTTTTTTTTTTCAATATCGAAGTTCAAGTTATCGCGTTAGGCATGTTATTGATTCATTGAGTGTTGCTTGTATAAAAGAGGATCTACCTCCAGTCAGCCTGTAGACTAGCTGTTTAGAAAACTTACCGCTATAAACTCAATACAGTAGTAAAATTATACCTGTGTATTCTCTTTTATCTCCCAAAGTATTCAAGACCCGTTTCAGCAGCGTTCAGCAACAGCTTTTACGATTCCATTACGCTGGAAGATGAAACTCCTTATAACACAATCGCTCTTCAATCGATTGGTGACGATACCAACGCGACAGCCCATCAAACGATCGGTGACGATACCAACACGACAGCTCTCCAATCGATCGAGGGCGAAACCACCATTCAACCGATCTCGGAATATACGACTATGACAGCTCTTCAACCGATCGGTGACGATACCAACACGATATATCTCCAACCGCTCGGTGACGATACAATCAGGACAGCTATTCAAACGAGCGATGACGATACCAATATGATCACTCCTCAATCGAACGGTGATCGAACCGACAGCGGCGTCGCGGTGGACGACATCGATGCCATGGTGTATCCTTTCCCGTGGGACGAGGAGGGCGTTGTCGATTCGGACGTCGATAGAGCTTACGAGATGAAAGATTCCGGCTCACAGACCACCCATATTCTATTGACTAACGACGATATTTCTCTACTACAGAAGTGGGCTATATTGGATACCATGGACCATACGGAGGTCTAAATCGTGCAAAATGTTTCAATATCGACTTTAATCAGAAACCAAGAGAGATTGAACGTTTAAATGGGTTAGCATTCGATAAGATTACGGAAGGTACTGAGGTTTATTGAATGGGCGTATGGCTTCATTCGACGTTCATATTGTGGTGCTCATAAAAATGTAGGGCAATTTCAACTTTTGTCATTGTCGATTTAAAGCTTTATTGCGGGTTTGTCGACTATCCCGGTCAAATTGACAAACATTAGTTTAAAATTAGGGTAGTAAAATCAACTTTTTCATCGAAACCATTTCTAATAAAATGGGGTGAAACCTCGGGGGGTCACTGTCATTACAATGTGTACACCATACGCGTGCATGGACTTTCAAAATGGATCCAAAACAAGTACTTATCTGTCGATTTCACAGTACCCTAAACAAGTGCTGTAATTATCGGCGATCTCAAAATACCATAAACAAGTATTCTAGTTTGAAAAGATGCCCTTTAAAGTAAACCTTTTGTTAAAAGTATACCTTTTTTTCCTGATTTTGGCGATTTTGATACCCTTTTCACTGTACGCGCGTACACTGCCCGACCGCGAAAAACAACCCTATTTATGCGTGTTTTCACACGTGCATAGTGTACACGTTGTAATGACAGTGCCGCCCCCCCCCCCCAACCCAGGGGTGAAACGAAGTGCACTTTATTGCAACCAAACCTGTATTTGCTATCGGCCTTGCACCTGCATATTATTTCAAAGGAATAAGCGCCATCAACGTCTACGTTGGGGTGTAACGAGTTGTACACGTAACACACAACGTGGATGCAGATCGGTGGGACAAAACCTCGGTATCTCAAAATATGCTCAAAGTATTTGGAGAGCTTAAATACATGGCTGTTTTGACACTGCAACAAAGTGGATTTTCTCTTTACCTAGCCACAGTTGGGTTTATCTTCTGAAATTGAAATCTTAGACTTGGACGGAAAAAATGGCTTCCTAGATTTAAGTTTACACTAAAATGTTAATTTAACCGAAAGATTTTGTAGTCAGGTGGAGTACACGCATTTATAGCTCATTTCTATTTTTTGAGATTTGAAAAAAAAAATGGACAGAGCAAAATATGGCTCCATAGTTACAAGATCCGTACGAGACATTTTTACTCAACATTGAGATAATGCATATCTCTTATACCTCCATGGATATTGTATATTGTGAAAAAAATATGCTGTTTGTATGTATTATTATAGTATAAGTTTATATAGTCTATTTTGTTTTAGCAAATCAGTGATTCGTTCGTGCAAAAAAGATGTATTTAAACACTTTTTATCTGATTTGCGACACAATCTAGCTTGTGAAAACTTGATTCGAGGTTCAAAATTCAAGTACGTCTGTATTAAACTGTCACCTGTCTTGATGAAGAATTCAAATGTAAACGAAATGTGAAATTTAATGTACATGTATTTGCTGATTGTATACAGTGCAGTGCACTCAGTGTGTATATTTATAGAGTCATGTTATATTCCCAACACTGCAGAAACTCGGGTGTTAAATTCAACAGCAGTGTTAGTGTTCACTGTACATTCCAGGAAGTGTTGAGTGTCAACACTAATTGTGGGTGTTAATTTAGCAATCCGAATTTGCCGTGTACATCCCACTGTAATACGTGTATTTTATTGTATCAGATAGCTTGAAATACATGTAAATTTACTGTATTCGGAAATATAATACATGTACAGTGTGTATCAAAAAAATTGTGCAAGTGAAAACCGCCCTCTTTGGTAATTAGAAAATACGTGTGTGACATAATGCTTACAACAACTTCAAGAGCATAGACCTAGCTTTCAAATACCGTTAGTTCTGTTCCATTTACTTGTTTTAATCTTGAGATATGCTTATTTGAATACTAAAGGGTAAAATCACAACTGTGCCACTTTTACTACAGTCTCTTGTAAAAGCGACACAATTGTGATTCCACCCTGTAAACAAGCTATCTTGAGATTAAAACAAGCAAATTGAACAAACGACATTTAAAAGCTGAGACGTTTCCCTAGACGTTGATGTAAGCATCATGTCACAAGAGTATTTTCTAATTTCCAAAGAGGGCACTTTTTACTTGCACAATTTTTTTAGACATGCTGCGGCACATATCAAAAAAATTACAAGTGAAAAGCGCCCTCTTTGATAGTTGGAAAATACTGCTGTGAAACATGTTTACGTCACCATCAAGAGCAAGGTCGTAGCTTTCAAATGCTGTTTGTTTTGTTCAAATTGCTTGTTTTAATCCCGAGATATCATGTAAACAACGAAAGGGTGGAATCACAATTGTGTCACTTTTACAGGAAGAGGGCCTGATGCTATAATTGATTGTAGTACTAGTGGCACATTGGTGATTTTACCTTGTATTGTCGTTGTTAAGAGAACATATCTCAGGATAAAAACAAGTAAACTTAACGAAACAAATGGCATTAGAAAGCTAAGACTATGCTCTTACTGGTGATGTAAGCGTTACGTCACAGTAGTATTTTTCTAATTACCAAAAAGGGCACTTTTGACTTGCACAATTATTTTTGAGACACACTGTAGATTAGTAATAACGCAGTCACACTCATGTTTTCAATATAATATTCTACTATTTGATATGTGATACAGTGCGGTGCATTGCAGTCACATTATATTTGCATGTCTTTCTGGGTTTATATTAGTTATTTTGTAGAACATTATCTACTCTAGTATGCTAAAAAAAATCACTTTAGCCTTTAAAACTGGTAAGCTAAATTCTTGCTGGCTTGGTAAACATGCCTCTGAGAAAAATACCTTACTCCAATTAGAAACAGTACTCTTCTTATACGAACACTTTAAAATACGTTAAAATATCTCAATGATACCATGCTTCTTAAATAAATATGATGTCTAAATCATCTCGTGTTGCCAGCAGTTCGAAATATAGGTGCTACGGTATTCCCCCATTTTTGTTTGAGTACACTTTGGTAGTAATCAATAGCATGACAGGCTCCTACTAGAGGAATCACTCCACAGTTAAAACTGACGAATATCTAGAACAGGTCATCAAATTCGATCTTTGTTCTCGATTTTTTTTTCTGCAAAAGGCTCGGTGTTACGACTATTCCCCCGGAGGAATACTTTCCGAAAGACAACCACCCCCCCCCCCCCCCCGGGCCCCTCCGATAAGTCCCCCGGATGTGTTTAACGTTTCAGATAAAACAAAAATCAAATTTTCTCGGGGGAGTAGTCCTCCGGGGGGAGTTGTCCTCACGGGGAGCCACCTTGTCATCAAGGAAAATGTTTGCGGATTTTTCGATGACCTATTGTCAAATTGCAAGGTCTGTGAACAATTCAGATTTCGAATAATATTGCAGTTTATTCGTATTCAGCAGTACATTGACAGAAATAAAAGTATATTGAAACTATAGGAGAATTAGTAGTAGAAAATATAAAATTCTCATAATCATGTAGCCAGCCGTGCTGGTGATATAGAAGCAGAAGTAGAAGCTTACGGCAGCAGCTGTAGTAGTTTTTTTAGTGAAATTAGTAGTGACATAGTCGTAACACTAGTTGTATTCACTTTTGATATGTGGCAGAAATATTTGGAAACGATTACAACAATAAATGTAAACAACATATTATGAAACCTGTGATCTGTAAGTTATCGCTTTGGTTTTGCTTCACAAAATTTCCAGCCATAACATCACATCTACCATATAGAAACACTAACGAAATACGAAACTAATCCCTCTTGATTTCCCATTTTATGCATTCATGTTTCTGTTGTCATTATATCTTACTACATTACACCATCACGAAAAGTGTAACAACCCCCCCCCCCAACAGTTACACGACCCTGGATTCAAAGAACAATGGTGTATTATCCTTCAAAAGAAGCGCTCATTCCAAAATGCGCTAAATTAACAACCTCCCCCCCCCCCCCCCCAAAAAAAAAACCACAACAAACAAACAAACAACAGAATGTGTTTCAAATTAAAACATTTAATATGTATGTATGTATGTATGTATCTACCTAAAAAAAAAAGAAAATGTATATTCATCTAAATTACTCAAATACCTACTAATTAATCAGGTTTCATCATTCTATAAGCCCGGGTACACGCTCGGGCAAAGAAATTATTTGTGCGCAAGTAAAAGAAGGAATGATTAAAATTTCGACAAAAACTTTGGCACCAAGACAGCCATTTAAATATTTACCCTCCCTACTCAAAAGTATTGCAACATAAGACAGTGACAAAGAGGATAAGGCTACTAATTAAAGATGATGGCTTTCTCTTCGCATCATTATATCCAATGTACTGAGAAGTCTCATGACAGTAAATTTTAAGATGTTTACAATAATAAACTGCCTTTAGAATTGAGAAAGAATAAGAAATTATAACTTGAAGATGTCTTGTTTAAAATATGGGGCGTTTGCTCCTTGCTACTGTCTTATGAAGATAGGAGGTCACTTTCGTCTTCGAGGGGTGTGGTCGTCTTTCTGAGACCCCTTCAGAGGAACATATTGACATTTTTTGTTTGCTGGAAGTCTTTCCAAACCACTAAAACCGTTTTATTGATAATATGAAACCAAATTACCCTGCTAGTGTGAATTGACACCCCACTCCTACCGGGAGGCGAAAAAATGCAAAATTTTATGTTCTAGCCCCTCTGTCGTGGGCGTGCCTGAATTTGACAATTTCTCCGCCTTGGAAAAGAAACGAGAAAGATAATTCATTGATGTCTTTTCAAATAATTTGTTATTTTCCAATCATAAACGTAATCAGGACATCATTGTAGAAAGACCCCTTCAACGTAAAATGCATGCGTTATAGTTAATGTTGCAATACTTTTGAGTAGGGAGGGTACAGAGGCAACTTACTGGGAAACATCAACATTGGAAGTAGTCTTTATTTCGTGATAAAACTACTCTACAATCAAGTACAGTACATGTATACATGTACAATGCTCAATGTTTTTGCTGTAAAAAAAAAAAACACTAATGATTAATTGTTTACAATTTTTAAAGGCAGTGGATCTCATTTGCAAACATCCCCACAGACCAGGAAAAGATAGCCCATGCCCTTAGGCTATCGATGAAGGGCATGTCTGTGAAATCTGGGGGTCAGTGATTGCCTAGAATTTGAAAAATGCAAAAAAAAAACAATAGCCGTTTAGTGTACGTTCTATGGATATAGGAATTTTTTTCTCGCGAGAATAAAATTCAAATCTGAGTCTAACGGTCACTATAATTCCACCAAAACTGAGTTTCTAGCTCCTATATTTTGCTAAAGGTTCCCAGATGTCATTTTCTTCTAAATGTCATTGTATTTACACAATATTAATTTTTAGGCATGCAAAAGAGATCCACTGCCTTTAAACAATTGCTATCTATATTCATTGTTACAAGCAAAATTTTTATGTAGCTTTGTATGAGTTAAATTTCTATCAGGGTCTTACTTTTATTCAGAATGCTTGTTTCTTCTCAAGTGAACAAATTTAAAACAGATCATCCTTCCAACTTTTATACACTCTGATCAGTGTGTATTTTCAAATTATGTTGCAAATTATTTCTTGGAGCATGTTGGACTTCTCCCAATCATATCACCACCCTTTAACCCTATATTAACTGGGGGTCAATTTGACCCCCCCCCCGACGAATTTCGCGACTATGCAGCCGCGCAATTTTTGTTTGATTGCGTCGCTCTCTGACTTTTTACTTTCAAGTCTTGCGCATCTTTTGAGACCATTTTCGCGAAAATCGGACATACCGTTAAGACGTTGCGCGACTTTTTATACATGCATGTCAACCCCCAAATCGCTCAAAAACGTAATTTCGTGTACAAAATCAATGGAAATTGTGTTTTCAGCCAAAAATCATAAATGTATGATTACCGGTATTGTTGTTTTTACTGGTTGAAATGAATTAATTTTATGCTGTTTATGATTGCAAAAGTGTCCCCAACAAATTTTATCGATTAAACAATAGAAAACAAAAGTAAAAAAACAAAGAAATACATAAGAAATTCACAAAACAATAAAATACATAAGAAATTAATTCCAATTCGGCAATTTTTTTTTGTGTAGATAATTGTGAGAAATGTCAGAATGAATATTTGAACCAAAAGTTAGTATTCTACTAGCTATTGTAAGTGAGTTATAGGCGAAAACATAATTTTATGCACTTATTTGCATAATTAATTACTTAAACTAAACACTACACAAAAAGTAAGTTCCCCCTTGTTCAAAATACCATAACATCTTAATGAAATAAGTTTTAGCAAAATAACTCGGCAGGAACATTTCCACACTCCTTGACTAACATCTGTGTGAAAATAAGATTAATCTGTAAAGCCATGCATGAGTGAGCATGAATTAAAGGTAAAAATGTCAATTTTCAAAAGTCACAGGAGTCATCTCTTTTGCCAAAATAATGGTAAATAATGGTATTTTTGGCTTTATTTATAAAGTGTGCTCACTGAACCCTGACATGATTACAACCTCTTATGTCCATACAACGTGTAAAGGTAACACTTTGCTGAAATATATCGGATTTCAATTTTTTCAATAAACTTATGGATTTTACAAATTCAAAATTGAAGATGGATGGAAATTGTTAAATTGAGCTCACTGAAGCGTAAATATGTGAAAAGTGCCAAAAGAATTGTTAGGGGGTCAAACGATAGCTGATTAACATAAATAGCGCTTAATCATTCAACAGAAACAGAATTTGTCAACATCCTGCATCACGAATCCCTCAAAATGACCCTTGTGACTTTTGAAAAGTGACATTTTGCCTTTATTACGTGCTCACTCATGCATGACTTGACGAATCAATCACATTTTCACACAGAAGTTAGTCAATGAGTGCAGAAACACTCCTGCCAAATTATTTTGCTCAAAATCATTTCGTTAAAAAGTTATGGAATTTTCAAAAAGGGGGAACTTATTTTTTGTGTAGTGTTTGTACAGTCGTGTAGTTACCATCCGGCTCTATGCGCATGCAAATTTTCGCGGTATCGCGCGAATCGCGGCCGATATGAAGCGGGGCGGCAACAAAATTGACACCCCCCCACCCCCCCACGTAAAAAACCTGTCTGAAATACCCAGTTAAAATAGGTAAAGCCCAATTGTTTAGTCAAATCAGACAACTTTTCGTCAATCTTTCACAAAGTAGTTTATTGTCGCCTCAGACTTCAGAAACAGCGTAAAACCTACTGAAAATAGTTTATAGCGACAAATTGTGATGTAAAATTATCGGGGAGCAGGGAACAGGTACGTAGGTACGTAGTGTTTCTTTTTAAAAAAAATGGAGAGTTTCAGGCGAGCAATGTTCAGAGCGTTGAAAGATCGTATGAATCTTTAAAAGAAAAAAAGTAATGCCCTTTCATTACCACACTCAGAATATCACACACAAAGTCTATGGATGTCGTCGCAATGGTACTGAGAGTGGTACAGACCCTGTTCACAACGTCATGTTTCAACGTCACCCTCAGTTTGATCGATTTCCGGTAAACCCATCATCGACTTGTTAAATGACTCAGCTCGCTCCAAGAAATCCTTAACCCTGGATTCCAAGTCCGTGTCCTGGCTCTGACGCCGTCTGTTGTTGCCCGCTGTGGCCTTGTTGCCGAGTTGCTGCAACATGCTGTGGTGGTGGTAGGACAACGTCTGCCCCATCACGTCCGGCGAGGAGTTCCGGCGGTGACCGAGCGAGCGGAACGTTGCGGGCTGTATCGCCATGGAGCGACGTCGGGCCGACCGCAGTGACCGGTTGCTTTTCAGCGGGAACGAGATAACGATTGAAATGTCTTCTACATTTTCGATATCATCGTCGGATTCGCTGTCATGTTCGTTTTCCTTTCCACTCTTGCATTCAGTTACGCGGATAACTGGAAGTGAACTTTTCGCTGAGGACGAACGCGATTCCTTTCCGTGCGTATTTACCGCTTTAACGGCATCGATACTCTGTAATTGCTGGTCATCATCGAACAGTTCAGAATGGTGGACGTCGTCATCTGCATGTTTGTTATGTTTATTTTTTAAATTTGATGACGTCATCGATGCACGACGATCTATAAGCGGGGGACGCGGTATTTTATCAACACTGATAACGTTCTGAGATTCCAGACTATGGAATGATGCACTCCGAGACATTGATGACTTACGGTCCTTCGGAGCTGCTACTTCGATAGTTTGGTGATCGATACTGCTTTCATGCAAATCTGACGCATTCTGTTCCTGAATCGCCTCAGACGACGGGTATTTTGCAAGGACTGCTTTATACAAATGGAATCGTTCCAGCGATTTAGTCAGCGCATCGTTGGCGCTATAACGTCGTTTGGTCAAATTAGATCCCCTCACGTTAAGTCGTGGTAAGTGCAAGTCTAGGTTCGCCGTCTTAGCAGGCGATGAAGTACTTAGAATGGCGCCATCTTCCGAACTCTCGCCGCTGGACGTCGAATCGTCGTGCATGCGGGGCGCTGCAAAGTGAGCGCGTTTCGTGATCGGTGGTGTGAAATAATTATTAGGCCGATGCGAGGCGGGTCTTTCCGCGCTGAATGGTGGCGTGGTCACTTTCATGTTGCGCAAAGAAGTCAACATATCTTCTGTCGATCTCGTGATAGCTCTCACGGACTGTCTCTCCCTCTGGTCCAATTTCCCCAGCTTGGACTCGAGAAGGACCTGCTGTCCGTGGTTCATAACGCGGGCCTGCTCCGATCGACGGTCCAGCTCCGAGGCGGTCAGCCCCCGGACCCAGACGGGGCGATGCTTGTCAGCGTTCATCATGTCCTCTATGTTGCTTTGTTGCTGGACATCCCCGTTGTTGTACCGACCCACATGTTTACCTGGATAGAAAAATGAAAACAAAATGGATATAAAGACGTATAGATGACAATGATTTAAAGACGCTATATAACACTGTGGAAGACAGGGGCGTCGATCCGTGTTTTGGATTGAGGGGGCAAACGCGAAAAAAAGTCAAAATTTTCGGCGCGCTCCGCGCGCCAAATCGCAATACAAAATTTTGTGCGCGGGGCGCGCCGAAAAATTGACAATTTC
>JZLH01S0628370.1:6033-16122 GCA_001188425.1 Eucidaris tribuloides | reverse complement strand
GCGACGACGCGACACACACACACACACACACACACACACACACACACACACACACACACACACACACACACACACACACACACACACACACACACACACACACACACACACACACACACACACACACACACACACACACACACACACACACACACACACACACACACACACACACGAACACACACTCATTCACAATTGTCATACTTACACACAGGAATTAAATGGTTTATCTTTCCAAAACTTTCGGAGCAACAAATGTGTAGGCATATACAACTTGTAATAAATATGCACTCCTGTATGCACTCCTACTATGTTCTTCATTTGCCCAATGATAAACTCAACAACGAAATATTCTGTGAACATCTGTCTTTGCATTGTGAGAAAACGACATCTGCTAACACCTGACAATCAAGCCGACTACTTCAGATAAGTTAATATGATAAGGTGTAAGTGTATACTATGCGTAACTGAATTGCCTTGTAAATGTAACTTCGATGAAGCATACCCACCTGGATGCCCGGCTATTTTTTTTTAGCAGTATGGTACTAGATAGCACCTCAGACCTTTATTCTTCACCTTCATCTTCATCTTCATTCTGCATGTATATACTTTTACAATGCTCGCTCAAAACCTATCCCTAATTAAATACATTAGGGTTTTCATTACCATCCGTAAATATCAGCCTACCCATAAATGTAATCCTTATTCTATTTTTCTAATCCTAATATGTACTATATTTAAGCCACGTGATGTTCAACATTCCATTTATTTATCACGGCGAGCATCCAGTGCCATTCTACGGGGAAAAATAGCTGTCCGCAATGATTAATTATGAGCGCATGCGTGGGGGCGGCGAATGACGACACATCGCAGTGAACGCTTTGTCCGCACACTGCGAAGGTCGTATAGCTGCTATCTGCTGTAGACGGAGAATCGGCATAATTCGCGTGTATTGAAACATATGGCAGTACCGTATACGGTACGGAAGAGTGTGATTTTTTCAGAGAAACATAGGTAAGAACGGAGACATTTTACTCAAAACGTTTATATTTTTCCATATTTGGTCACACGTTTCATAACAATATCATATCTTTATGTGATGTGATGTATAATGCAATATTCAGCAGTGTGATACCGGTGTGATACTAGTAAAGGCATCATTTTTGCCATTGAACTGATATGTTTTTTAGTATACGTTCATGTTGTGTGATAATAATATGCTAAGTAGGGCTACGGCATTATAGTGAGTTTTTACGCGCTTGAATTTAAGTTCGATGGTTTTATTGTGAAGTTACTTTAGCATATACCGTACATCGCAAAAATAAATAAACAGTAATTCCAAAAAATGGATAATGCAATAATCATTGTATGGCAACTTCATAATTAGAAAGCATGTAACTCATTAATTATTCGTAATACATTATGGAACTAAACATTTTGAGCAATTGTACTAAATACCTTTAAATAATGCTCAAAACAATTGTACCAGTTCATGTATATAGCACTTGCAATGTGCTTTGTACATGACACTTGTATGGTAATATCGCACCGAGGCTCAGAATGGCTTGTAAACAGACAACCACCGTCCGACTGACACGTGTACTTAACATTATTACAGGCACAGGTAATCGCCATTCATAAACCGTATGGTAGTGTTCGTTAAGCAGTAATACCATATACTTGTACATAGAGCTTGCGCTATACATCTGCTACTGTGTAAAAAAAGTGAGAACATCATTTGTTATGTTTGTTTTACTAAATAATCGATTTTCATGGTAATCCACTGAAGATTAACAATTTTAATTTAACGGTTTGATATCACAGGGGTAAAATCGATTTTTTTTTTCACAGCAGTAAAATTAAAACAAACTGTGACTTGTAGTTTTCACTTATTTAGCAATGTCACGTGAAATGGAATTTGAGGTTGACAACTCTATTATCTCCCGCTCACGAGATGTCCTCAATATAAGTAGGAATATGTGGTATTCTTTTTTTCTATTTTTTATTATGCAATACATTCATCACTCTCTTGGCAGATATAACGTAGAATAGTAATACTTGTATGAATCAAACACAATTTTGTTAGATTCATAATGTGACGAGGAGGTAATTCTGATTAATCATATATTGCAGTAAAAGGGCTTTATCATGCAGTATGTTCATAATTCCTTTTGATTTTTATGCCTTATGCAATGCAGATAATCATGAGACGCTCAGCTGTGGAGTTTTTAATCGGGGTATTTGCCCTCACGATTTTAATTGTTCTTCACATCGTAACCATGGCAACCGGTCACCAAACACAAGGAAAGAACCTTGACCCCCACCGTGACCCCGATGATAAGTCAAATAAATTCCGAGATCCAGAATTCGTCAGAAATAAAGAGTAAGTTAGTGACAATATGCTACAACATTTTCACTCTTTTTACAAAGAGAGTATATAATCTTTAATGTTTCACACATATCACACAAACAAACATGCTTTTTTACTGAGGTTTTAGGAAAAGAATTAATGTATATAGAAAAGTAATTATGATTATTTCATTGAATTGTACATTTGTGACAAAAGTCGATCATGTTATGGGTTAAGACGATCTTAATGATATTCGTATTGTCGTAGACCGATTATGGTAATTTATTTACTCTCCATACCCTATCCTATAACATTGCGGAAGCCTCATTAAAAAAATGTCAAACTTTGCTATATCTAATATATCTAACAGTGTTTGAATGGGCAAATAAACATCCTTAAGACTTCGAACAATTATGTTGTCACTCGTAATTATGTAAATCGCGCATGAATTCTTGTCTGACATTGATCGACATTGATTGACATTGATTGACATTGATTGACATTGATTGACATTTTCTAAACTATTGTCTGACAAAGTGTTTGAATGGATCGTAGAACATAAAACTTCGGACAGTTTCGCTGTCACTCGTAAAATATGTACAGATAGAATTCGGCACGTGAGTTATTGTCAGCTGACGAAAATCATGCAACACAGCAGTCGGAAGGGGGGGGGGTGGTGGAATGGTCGCTCAATGATTTCACTATTTAAAAGCACCAAATGATCATTTTGAACTGCAAGTTTTTTTCCAGGGCTTCATTTTTTTTAGATCTTATCAGAGACAATTTTTGCATGGGAAATAAAACTGAATACATTGTTATACGATGCCTTTAATACCTAGAGACAACGCAAATTTGCAATGATGGCATCATGGTGTATAAGGAGGTGGTCGAGGGGCAAGCTTAGGACAAAGAACATTATTGAAACCAAAATTTGTAAACGTTTAATTCGAAAATTGTCTGTATGCAGTAACTATATAGTAAAGCACATTACGCATTAAGCCCCATTATGCATTTTTTCGCTGAGAGATCAATTACAATGTAATTTATTCAATATAAAAAATAGCTCGCTTGATACAAATTTGATTTGGGGCGGTGTTTCTGACGAACATCGTGGTATATACGGATTATCAGTTTATTGACAGCGATCCCAACCAAAATATCACATTGGGTACTTTACAATTTTTCATGTGCAAGGTGATTTTCGGGCATTGCATGATGAGTATCATCCACTCTGAAAAAAAAGTCAGATTGACTTGGAAATCGATTCCTGATTTGGTCACACCCGACCCAATTCCGATTCAAACTGATCTTTTTATGAGTCTGGCACCTACCTACGGACCCCTTTCCAAGTCAATCTTAATGTGTGTTTTACTGTTCCACATTTCATTTCAGACACGTAAAGGAACATTTAGAAGGGCAAGTGGATACAGAAGAGCAAGAACTGACCGATGAAGAATTGGAATTTCACTACTTCAAGTAAACATATGCACATAATCAATTTCATCTGTACTTAAATCGTAATAATTATTTCGTATTAGCAACTTCACTTTGATTATAATGATCCACGCATAAAGTCAGAACTTCTATCGTGTTTGAGGATTTTATTGCTATGGTGGAGACTGGTATTAATTTTATTGAACTGGACAAACGTGCAGACTGCAGAATAAACTTCAGACTAACAATAGATATGGTGGACTCTTGTTCGTATTCACTGATACCAGTTAACAATAACAACATCCCCTACATTGGGAATAAGACTGACTTCAACCCAGGGAAAGTGAATCTATCGAGAAGAAATAAAATCCGACGCCTGGATGAAGTGTCACAAACTTGGTGTAGATCTATAAACTATAAGACCTCCCTAACAATGAATATTTAAAGTGAATTTGTCCCTAAAAAGGATTCGTGAATTGAAAAAGACGTAGAATTAACGTAACGCCATGATGCAAAGAATTGCACAAGTGGTATTTTATGTATCTTGTTTCTTTGTTCATTTTCCTTTCAACTGGAATGTTGAAAATTAATTATTTATTTCATCCTTACTACCACTACATAGCGTGTTCAATAATTTTGACTAAGCCCAAAAATGTGTACCAATATAATGACGTTATTCTATCATTCGGTTTTTTTTTGCAGATTACACGATTTTGATAACAATACAAAATTGGATGGCTTAGAAATCATGGCCGCGATAAGCCATGTGGTGCCTTATGATCCTCCAAACAAAGATCAAATGACAAAATCGGAGATTTCCCATGCCACGACAAAATATTTCTCAGGTAATGTATCTACATTTTCCGATTATTGTGTATGTGATACTTGTTCGTTTGATTATGTTTTAGTGTATAATAATCATAATCTTATTACAATGCAATTTGTTTTGCAATAAGTTTCAAACGTTTTCTATCATACCCAAAAATGAGATGTAAAAAGTATGCCCTTTTTCGATTACCTGTGTTTGGAAACAGTTTTGAACAAATGCATCTTGAATGCTTATGTCAACAAGATGATTTCCTCTTTTCGAAACCTGGTATAAATTCATAATTGCGATTTTTTTATTTCATTAGTTGTATATTTCTGGTAATTGGTATATGGCGAACGACAGTTTCAGTATGACCTGCACATCAAAATAATTATTGTTAGTGTTTATTCTGTATAATCATGGGTAACGTAAGCTAATTACTTTACAGATGTTTAATTTGAAGTTTGCTACATTGATTTGAAAATATCATGTGCGACTGACAATGTACATGTAGCTTATTTTCATGGGTGGAGATCGGGGGGGGGGGGAGACGAGGAGGACGTGTTCCCCTCTCCCCACGAATTGACCGGCAGAGGACACAATATCCATTTTCAAATGCCCCCACCCACCGAATTACTCGTTTTCACTAAATCCACCAGGGGAAAAACGTGTTTGGCATGCAAAAGTGTTTTCTTCGTCGTCGTCGGCCCCCTCCGCTTGTCGGATTGTGCTTGGCCTGCTATTTGGCAGGGAATTTCTCTTTTGGCATGCAAAATGTATCTTGGCGGCGTCGCCACCCCCTCGTTTGTCTGATGGTGTTTGGCTTGATGTTTGGCAGGATTTTTTTTTTTTTCGGGGGGGGTGGGCAGGCAAAAATGCATTTCGTCGTCGTGGGCCCCCTGCCCCCTCCTTTCCGCTTGTCAGATGCTGCTTAACAGGGAAAAATGTTTTTGTGTGCAAGCAAAAGAAGGGTGAGTCAGCAGAAATGATAATGTCCACCGCATGTTTTGAGAGCGATTTCCGCCCATGCTTATTTTTGCACACTTTTATCACTTCAGATGTAGATGACGACTCATTATTGGTATTTTCCTGTCTTTTCTCTCCTCTCTTGTAGATATTATTGACCAAGTTTTAATGGATGATGACTACAATAATGATGGATTTCTCACTTATCCGGAGTATGTTCTATCCCGACGTCGACACGAAGAAAGTGCCAAGTCAGCATAACAACGTCATAAACGTAGCTTTGAGGAGTGATACCAGCTCTTTTTTTTATTTAACCTGTAATTGATTTCGTTTTTATCTCTTGCGTGTATATTATACAGTCATACTTTTTCTTTTCTTTTTTCTTTCAAAGTTATGTGTTTAGCATTTTAGTGAAACGTTTGTTAGTGAGGGAAAAACTAACCGGTTAAAATGTAGCCCCCCCCCCCACACACACACACACGCATACACACACGTGCACGCCAGCACACAGACACACACACAGACACACACAGACACACACAAACTTACACACATTGACTTATTTGGTACACTTTTTTCTCTCTCATATTGTTCTGTGTACCCCACAACTCAGATTCCATTGTTCACTGAACAGCTGAACCCCACAAAGATTGACGAAATAAAGCCATCTATTGTACTGTCTTGTTCTCTATACCCCATATATATTATATAAGAACATACACACACAGACGGATACATCATACACACGCAAACAAACAAACAAACAAACAGACAAACAAACATAATCGATTGCTTTTGTTCTAGTTGGTAGGTATAAGTCTAGACTATGGTGGTTAACATGTAACACTAGTTGAAATCAATATATATAATATGTGTTCAATAATGACGTAGAATTTAAAACATTTTAGCATGGGAAAAAAATCCGCGGTACTCAGTTTTTCTTAGGAATATTGGTGGTGGTGGTGGTTGTGTGTGTGTGTGTGTGTGTGTGTGTGTGTGTGTGTGTGTGTGTGTGTGTTGTGATGCATACCAAATGGAGGAATCCAAGACAGGCAAGAGTCCTTTTCCCATCTTGTATTTTACTGTAAATCAAACAAAATTGTAACTAATATACTTGCCAAATACGTAGAAATTAACGATGTAGCGTAAAAAATTGAAATGAATACGATTTCAAATGATTATGTAAGTGTCATGAATTTCGTAAACAAATGTCAAGTTATCTGTTAGAACATCAAGGAGCACATTGCTAATGATGGGGATAATGGTAGTCATATGTGTATTTTTAATTCACACTTTTTTTTATATCTTCAATTACTTTAAGTCATTTGTAGGTGCACAAATTGAGGGAAAATAATTTAGAATTAGAGTGACATCACGTTATGATCTTCTTTTTTTTATTCTTAAGTTGTAAGGATATTATAGTTTTTGTTATTATATTACTCATTACAATAACCTTCTGTAACACAGCCTACTTTCTGCCTCCTCCTCCTACTACTACTACTACTACTACTACTTACTTACATTATACTTACCATACTTCACTACTACTACTACTACTCCCCAATTACTATCACTGTTTGCTTTACGACTTTTCTCAACTACTGAATTATAAATAATTTCATCATCATTTTAATGGCTATAACGTGTTATAATTTAAGATGTTTCATTACAGTTTTTAAATAATTTGTTGGTTTTGGAATAATCTTTGTTACCCTTTCTGTCAGTTTTTCTTTGTTGTGAGTTTCTTTGTTATATAGTTTACAAATTATATTCATCACGAAAAGTGGCATGTATCTTATTCACATTTAGTATTCTGTCTTCATCATTTCTCATTTACGTGGGGTTTGGGCGTGCAATTAATTAGAGTAAAGGTTGAAGAATTAAATATCACCAATAATTTGATGACATATTTTTCCCAACCACAGTTATATGTGTCATTTATAGTATTTATACTAGGTGTTAAAATAAGATTTGTCAATTTTAGTATTTAATAACACAAAAAATATATACCAGATTATACTGGCATTGAGTATAGTTGCAGCTGAATAGTAAACATTTATGGTGAAAGTGGTTTGAATAAGATATCAATATTCATTTTTATGTAATCCATGCTTATTTAAAAAGTTAGGGTTCAGATTTTGCTCAATATCCATCCCCCTGTACAAAATTGAAACTGTACATAAATCAAGACAATGGCTGTGGATAGTGAATGGAGTCTAGCAGTCGCCAGGCTACTTATGAATATTAATAAAGCATTTATCTTCCTTGGACGTAGTCTGTCAGAGACTGCATACCAAAGTCTCCAACGTGCAGTCTCTGGCAGCCATTGTCTATTTCTATTGTGTAGGGACTGAACACACACTCCCACACACACCATTTGATTTCTGTACAGTTTCAATTTTGAACAGGGGACTGGATATTGAGCAAAATCTGAACCCTAACTTTTTAAATAAGCATGAATTACATAAAACTGAATATTGATATCTTATTCAAACCACTTCCATCATAAATGTTCACTATTCAACTGCAACTATACTCAATGCTAGTATAATCTGGAGTATATTTTTTTGTGTTATTAAATACTAAAATTGACAAATCTTATTTTTAACACCTAGTATTTATTTTATAGTATTTTGTTGTAAGACAATTGGGAGCAGTCCTCAATGTCAGTGAAAATGTTAGAATCAGATATCTGTTGTGAAAATTTCGCGACATAAAAATGTCTCCTCCGAGTGAGGCAATTATATTGGAAATCTTGGTTGGATGGGCAGATTTAGAGTATAGCTTTCATCTGATTCAATTTGTATCATGGTGCTATAGTACATATATCCATTGCTAGCATCAAAATGTTTTTTTCCTCTTTTCTACCCCGAGTCTTCTACAGTACTTAACACATTCAATACAAATCCTTCCAGCGTGGATAACGCTCGAGTGAGTGATTATACTGCACTAATGTAGGTTTAAGGGCGTTGGTTATAAGGCATTTTGGACTACTCTCAATTCCGTCACTTTCTTCAAACACTTGTCAAATATATATATCTGAACTAAACGATATCGACATGAGGCATAGTTTTGTTGTGGTGATTATTCATGTGTAATATTGACATTCCTATTTCTTGGTGCAATTTGATATTCTGTATGATATTTTAATCTTGTGTTGCAAAGAACATTTACGATACCAATACCAAGTATAATAAATCGTATTTGTGTATACTATGTAAACTGTTGATATGATTAGTATTCTCTTCTCCCACAAACCAGAGTCGTAATTGTTTGATATATGGAAGCCACACTTTGTACGTTCTTACGGAGTTCGAGTGAAATTTGGAATACCTCAAAGGGAAAATCTTTCCTGAACACAATATGAAGCATTTTGAATGAAGGAAACCAAATATATTTTAGTACTTACAATCTACTCAACCATGAAAAGTTCCGCATCTCTCAAACAAACACAAGACTTTATGGTAATTGTGTTGTTAATGAAATATTGCATGTGCAATACTTGTTTAAGCAAAATAATATTCATTTGTCTCATATACGAACAACCTTACCAAAAAATAAAAGCATGAAAATGAAACACACACACACACACACACACACACACACACACACACACACACACACACACACACACACACACACACACACACACACACACACACACACACAGTCACACACAATGCACACACACACCTATACGCGTTTCTGGTGGAAATCGAGGACTCATTTAACGAATAGGTATGTTAACACAAAACCGAGGACTTATGTGTTAGTAGGAATATATTCCATCGAGGACCCATACGTACATTACCGCTTAACCGAGGATCTGTACGAATGAACGTGACTGAAGACCCTACCCCTAATGGAAGTACAGTTGATTTGCTGTTATTTCCCAGCGTTTCGAACCGAGGACGTCCTCGGTTCCATGTGTGTCCTCAATTCAGTTGAATAGTTCGCATGTGTGTCCTCGATTTCCACCACGGGTAAGTGCACACACACACACATGCACACACACACACATGCACACACACATACATATGCACACACACACACACACACATGCACACACACATACATATGCACACACACACACACACACACACACACACACACACACACACACACACACACACACACACACACACACACACACATACAGGGGGGGGGGCGCGGGCGGAATCTTGCCCCCCGGGAGAGGTTTCGCCGCAATATCGTCTGCCAACGCGCGAAGCAATTTGCCGCGCCGGCGTTTCATGACTTTTCTCATCTCGAGTCTCAGCGCACCTCTCTTAAGACCAAATTTTGCGACGCTTCGGGTACGCGTTCCAAAAGATACGGAACATTCTACTGTACTTGCATGTCACCCCAAAATCGCTCAAACACGGTTGGGGGGCGGGGGAGCGAAATCCCCCCCCCAGATATAGCATAGCCAAAAGCCCAGCACTGATTAGGGTTAACATAATCTTGATTTATATCTGAAGGCACCGTTACAGAAATTTGCTTGTTAAGTAATTTACACAAGATTTGCACA
>JZLH01S0628368.1:35191-62002 GCA_001188425.1 Eucidaris tribuloides | reverse complement strand
ACAATTTGCATTGATTTTGTACACAAAATCACGTTTTAGAGCAATTTTGGAGTTGCATGCATGTACGAAAAGTCACGCAGTGTCGTAACGGTACGTCCGTTTTTTTTTAAAATAGTCTTAAATGATGCACGAGACTTAAAAGTAAAAAGCCAGTGAACGGCGCGGTCATAAAATTTCGCACGGCAGCGTAATCGCGAAATTCGGTCGAGGGGGGGGGGGCATTATGGCCCTCAAGCCAAACTCTCAAGTAGCCAATTGTACTCCTGGGTGAAGAGGGGTAATGAAGATGAAGTGTCTTACCTAAGGACATTTATCATCTACACTATATCGTTACCATCTACACAAGGCATTACTCGGATTCAACTAAAAACAAAATATCTCTTGCATAACTTAACCAAATTTGCTCAAACTTAAAACTTTTATTGCTGGATTTAGTTGTACAGGATTCACTGAACCGACATTGATATTTGAGGACACTTCTATATGGATGTATTTCAACTCCCCACTTCCTAAAGGGAAGGTTGGGGGGGGGGGCTACAAGTATCAAAAAATTTCATTAGGAGGCTCATTTTCTCCCTCCGTTTAGCTGGCAGGTACATGATTTCTCTCGTTTGGTGACTAATACTCTTATCTAATAATCGTCATCTCAGAAATTGAAGACTGGAAGGTATAATACTTTGCCATCTACATTACGTTTTTTTTTTGTAAGCTTAATTGTCTACTTGGCATAATTATTTCATTTCATGAAAGTACCACAACGAGAAGATATTGATCACCCGTTGGAGACGATTTGATTTCAATATAACACACATTCTTTATAGAACCCAGCCCAAGATATCTCGTTCTTAGTCTCCAACAAGATAAGGACATTTCACATTTCTTCTACATTTATCAACGATCTAAACGATTATGACAAGTCACAATAAGTGCAAATGTATTTTGTACATAAGAAGCCAACAATACATTCCAGTCAAACCTGTATACATGTATGTGTCCACCTGTATAGAAAGGACACTTTCCAATAAAGAACAACAAACCAATTCCCCTAAGAGCAAACTAATCATAATTTTAAGGCCCGGTGTCTCTTTTGCACGCCTAATATGTAAATTGTGCAAATACACTGGTATATAGAAGTAAAAGCTATTTAGGAACCCCGTTGGCTACAGGAACCGGATGTGCCCTGTGTTAACTCTATGGGATTTTCAAAATCTCGGAGGCAACGGGTTAACAAAGTGTAGGAACTAGAAACACAATTTTAGTAGAATTATAGTAAACATGAGACTTCAGTTTGATTTTTTGTCTCCAGTGACAAAAATTCTACTCGTCCTACTTGGCTATTTTTAGACAACCCCCATGGACCGAGAGGTAAGTGCATTAGGTTTGTACATGTACATGACCTTACATTCTTTTTGTCCCTGACACATGCCAGCACAGAAGTAGGTCAACCGTCTGGTATTACATAAGTACTGTAATAGGCCTGAAGTGAGACTTGAAACTGTGTGCCTAGAGGCTGCACTACAAAAGTACTTTTTTGCTCATTTTTCAAAATCCAGGTAATTTCTCATCTTCAGTTTTCACAGGCAAGTCCTTTATAAATAGCCTAAGGACATGGACAATGTTTTGCTGTCCTATGGGAGGGTTGCAAATGAGATCCCCTACCTTTAAAATGTACAGAATGGAAATCTGTCTGCGAAGGACACTTTTATTGTTTCCCTTTAGTGTCCTCTCTATACAGGTTTGACTGTACAGACTGTCTGATGCATTCGTGGTACAGGTCCTGCATACATTGTATCATTTAATATTGCACATATGAATTGTTAAATTTAAAGCCCAAGTTTAGTTTTGGGAATTTTTTGTTTATTTGAAAGCTTTATGCCCCAAAGTCATGACCCTGCAATAATAGATTCTGAATGTCTTTAGTTTTTTTTAAATTAATTAATGAAAAATCTCGGGGGGAAGGGCCGGGGACCCCCAAGATTTTCGGCTATATTTTACATTATAGCATCCAAAGGGTTAATAAGGCATTAAGATTATATGAGTTATACCTCATAAGAAAGAGCAGACTCTTTTGGGCTGATCAGACAAATTTTACATAAATCATTCATAGAATACAGTATTGATATGTCAAACATCAGAAAACATCCAACCTACCAAAATTGTTTGGTACATGTATTACCTATTGGGATTTCTTTCTTAAAGGCAGGGGATCTCCTTTGCATGCCTAAAAATTTACATTGCGCAAATACAATGACATTTAGAAGAAAATGCCATCTGGGAACCTTTAAAAAAATATAGGATCTAGAAACTCAGTTTCAGTGGAATTATAGTGACCGTTAGACTCAGATTTGAATTTTTTTCTCGCAAGAAAAAAATTCCTACCATAGAACGTACCCTAAACGGTTGTTTTTCTTTTGCATTTTGCAAATTCTAGGCAATCACTGACCCCCCAGATTTCACAGGAATGCTCTTCATCAATAGTCTAAGGGCATGGGGTATCTTTTCCTGGTCTGCGGGGATGTTTGCAAATGATATCCACTGCCTTTAAAGCACAGGTTAAGTTTTGGCAATTTTTTTTTTATTTGAAAGGTTTATGCCCAAAGGTCATATCACATCGATAATTGTTTTTTTGCTCATTTTTCAAAATCCATGTAATTTCTCATCTTCAGTTTTCACAGGCAAGTCCTTTATGAATAGCCTTTCTGAATTATACCTCATTACAAAGAGCAGACACTGCTCTTTCTGATGAGGTATAGTTCAGATAACCTTAACACCTTATTAACCCTTTGGATGCTATAATGTAAAATATAGTCGAGAATTTCGGGCGGTCCCCTCCCCCAAGGTTTTTCATGAATTAATAAAAAAAAATAAACACATTCATAATCTGTTATTGGTGTGATATGATCATTGGGCATAAAGCTTTCAAATAAAAGAAAAATGGCTAAAACTATATTTGCGCTTTAATGATCGCCAAGCAGAGATTTTTATGTACATTTACTATGGCAAAGATCTCACATAAATCTTCACCTCTGGGAAATCGACACAGAAATCTGTTCACTGAACATTCAAAAATCAGAAGTCAATCTCATCAATTTGTTTTGGCAGCAGGTTTGACAGGGTCTTCTGACAATCGACAAAATACCATACTTTGTGAAAGATTTTTGAAGAATCTGTGTGATCGACTAAAACTATCCAGTGACTTTAAACAATAAAGCCCAAGTTTAGTTTGGGGGATTTCTTTTGTATTTGAAAGCTTTATGCCCAAAGGTCACATCACGCCAATAACAGATTCTGAATATCTTTCGTTTTTTTTATATCAATTACTGAAAAATCTCGGGGGGAGGGGACCGCCCGAAATTCTCGACTATATTTTACATTATAGCATCCAAAGGGTTAATAAGGTTTTATGGTTATCCGAGTTATGCCTCATCAGAAAGAGCAGACTCTGATCTTTCTGATGAGGTATAATAATTTGGATAACCTAAATACCGTGTTAACTCTTTGTATGCTATAATGTAAAATATAGTCAAAAATCGCCCGGGGTAACCCGTAAAACCTCGGGGGTTCCCCCTCCCCTCCCCCGAGATTTTTCATCAATTAATATAAAAAAAACCCCAAAGACATTCAGAATCTGTTATTGGTGTGATGTGACCATTTGGCATAAAGCTTTCAAGTAAAAAGCTTTCTACAGTATTCTAATATTTTATTTTGTAACATAAACTTTAAATTTTACTACTTTGTTTCACAGTAAACATAAAAAAGATACCAGGGAAAAATATTTTGTTGAAATATATGTACTATATGTTTAAGTAATAATTTGGAAGGTATAAATATATGTTGAAGTATAACTATATGAGCAATCTGTAACAATCAACACAAAATATTAATTACAAACAAAAGTTGCTAATTACAGACAAGTTTCATAGTTTAAAGATGAATACAATGATAATTACATTAGTTAATACACAAAAACTCCACTTGTAAATTTTATGGCTTAATTTCTGGACAATAAATTACGCAAAAATATTAAATTTTGTGATCAGTAGGGCTGTAAGCACCATTATAGTTGATAACCTTTGCACAAACATAAAATAATACTAATACAACTAAATTACATTTACATGATAATTGATATGAGTATTTGTAATACAATAATACCTTTGAACAACCTGTTACACACTGACTAAGTACTTACAGAGGAGATAATGCATTTTTTTCTTGCCATGCACTGTATCCATAAAGTGCCATATCATTTTATTTTGTTAACAATTTGATGATTTGATTTTACTAAAACATGTATTTTCCATAGACCTCAACCTCAGATATCTCGTACTTAGTCTTGAACAGGTTAAAATATCCAAGCTGGTGAACAGTCGTATGAACCAATTTTTAGTTTTGTCCTGAATTTGTGAATGGTATGCAGTTGTATTATTCCCCTGTCCCTTATATAAACCCAAACTACGATTCCTGCATTGCACATGTGATCAAAGTTTTAAGAGCTTGAATCAAAACACTACACCTAAGCCATTACTCAATGGCAATAAGCCTATTTATAGCTAGAAGATGTCATAACTGACCCCCATAATACCGTTTATCTTCCAAAAGTGGATTGCTCTAACAGTTCTTTCAAAAGATAGCTCTTTCAAAGTGAGGGAATACATTAATTGCTTTTGTAACTTTTGTCAAGAATATCTTCAACTGTGTATTCTTGAAGCCCTATTTTACATGTGGATCACCCTTGTATTATCCTTGTATGGGTTATTTCAATGAAAGTTATAGAATTTAAGGAAATTTTGATTATTGTTATTGCTTTTTGGGTCAGTTCGATTTACCTGTAGGTACATTTAACCCGTTGGCTACGGGAACCGGATCTGTCCTGTGTCAACTCTATGTTATTTTCAGAATCTCGGAGGCAACAGGTTAAATTGTCTGTCATGTGGGGATTTGATTTATGGCAAGCATACAGTTGTAAATATTGCCACCTTGCTTCTACTTCAACTTTGGACCCCACAGAAATAATGGATTGGAACAGATTATGTGAGGTAAGTAGGGGTAAGAGACTCTTCCATCCTCTGCAGGGGTGAAAAGTCACACAATATATAACCCTAAGTGCCATAAATGTAAAAAAAAAAAACTAACCTCCCCCATTGCACCAATGGAATCACTTTCACAGTGGAAAGGAGCCTTCTCTACGATTACCCACTTGTACAAGTAGGGGGTGTAGTGAATATTATATTGCTGACGTACTCCCATCCACTACTTGTATGCCACATGCCCCCATGTCAACAAAATGGAACAGACCAGCTGCTAATGACAGGCTTATTCTATTGCATGGTGTGATATTGATAGATATGATGTACAGTACACACCCTCCGTGATAGTGTGATACAAACCCCTGTCAAATCAAATGGAATAGAGCTGCTATTGTTTGAGTATGTTTTGATAGACCCATCCATTATTGTTTGTAGGGGTGAACAGCTTGGTGCACCAGAGTGTGTTGGTTTCCAGTCGCTGTCTTTCCTCTTGCCTTTGTCGCTCCTCAAGCTGAAAGACAATAGGATTTGAACATCTCTTAATTCTCATGTATTGTAGTTTGGATAAATGGTGAAAAATGAAGTTTTCTCTGATTGTGTTTTTAGATAGTCCCATATCAATTACTAATCCCTTGCAAATCAAACATTACACACTGTGAAACACTTTAATTTTCGAGAAGTTACTACCAAACAAAATTATAATTTTTATTATAATTTTTATTTATTTATTTATTTATTTATTTATTTTTTAATTATTTTTTTATTATTTATTTATTTATTTATTTATTTATTTATTCATTTTTTTATTATTTATTTATTTATTATTATTATTACTTTTTTTTTTGGGGGGGGGGTATTGTACAAACATTTTTACCAAATGTGACATCATCTAAAAGTCAATATGTCATTAGAAATAATTTTTGAAGGTCTGATAATTACTTTTATTTGGGGGGGGGGGGTAGAGGAGGCATGATAATACTATATACAAAATTTACGAAAAAAATTGGCTGATTGACCAAAACTATAATTTGACTTTAATTCTCTCCTTGGATTACTGTTTGTATAAGGATTCCTGTAGGGTGGAGGAAACAAGAATTTTAAAACTCTTAAACTTTATTTCCAATCAATGGAACTGAATCAACTCTTTAATTACAAAATGCAAATTTACATACATGCATTGCATTACTGTTGCATTGTTTTCAGGCATTCATTGGCTAGCCATTACACTGTAACATGGTATTGGTGGCTTGCCGTTGTCATGTTACATGCAAATTTGCACATCTATTGTACAGCCACCAAATAACCCTTTATTTTTTATTTTTATTTATTTATTTTTATTTTTATTTATTTATTTATTTATTTATTTATCTATTTATTTATTTTTTTTTTGGGGGGGTAGGGGGGTAGGTTGGGGGCTGGCACAATGGAAATTGGCAGAGTGCCACTGTAGCCTATGGATGGGGGCACATCAAGGGTTTGAGGGAGGGGGGTTGTACTTACGAATCGCTTGTGTTCTGTGGCCGTGTTGATGTCTCCAACTTTCAGGCTCGTTGTGACCTGTTGCCATAGGCGACGCGATTCAAACTCATCTTGGAGTGGGATTGGTCGAACCTTCTTGGGCCACCCTGTCTGTTTTGTGGTGTCTAACGTCCTCCTCTCTCCCTGGGGAAGACAAGGACGGGTAGCAAGTAAGAGCAATGTGAACTAAAGCAATTTGTGCAAGTTAAAGGGAGAAGGCACCAGCAACTAACAGGCATAAGTTAAGAAATAAAGAGGCATTGAGAGTATTGTGAGAATTATGGTATATGGTAATAAATACAGCCTAAATAAGGGCTATTGTGTGACACTCACACTTAGCAAGGCCCTATAAATTAGTTAATTCGTGTTTATTTTATGTCTTTGCAAGCCCTGTCTTAAGATAAACTTGCAGAAACAGTCATAGGGGGGAGGAGCTTATCGATTCAAACAGTGCATACATTACTGCGGCGTGACTAACACACGTCGGGTGGCATGCATCGGTCATGCTTGGTCAGTTTCAGCAATGTGTACGTGCGATCTGATTGGTTGGCAAGAAATCAAATGTTTTCTTAACTTATGTCTGTTAGTTGCCGGTGCCTTCTCCCTTTAAAGGTAAATGACATGATTGGGGTGGTCCTCAACTTGGCGTGAAACTATACTAGAATCCAGGACAATGTGCAAGGATTCTACACTGAGAATTTAGTAGTCAAAAGTTGACTTATTCTAAAATACCTTTCATCAGTATGCCGTGAGACAGACAAATCTATTAGTGTAGCTTTCTATGGGATCTATTTATATCGGGGCTAAAGAGAAACAATTTGCTGGTACGTTCAGGCTTGATTCGGCTTGAATAAACAAATTCACGATAAATCCTTCCAGCTGCGAGATCTGTTGTGTAGCTTTCTATGGGATCTATTTCTATCGGGGCTAAAGAGAAAAATTTGCTGGTACGTTCAGGCTTGATTCGGCTTAAATAAACAAATTCACGATAAATCCTTCCAGCTGCGAGATACACTCCAGCTGGTGTATCCAATGGTATATCTTTCAACTAGTTTGGTTCAAGAGGCATTTTTTTTAAAATTCCTCCAAATCAATCCAAGTCAGTGCACTATAACTCTTTACGCGTCTAGAATTTTGAACAGCTGCAAAACAATGTGCAAATTTTGGAGAGTAGCATCAACATCAATCTTGCTACAAAAATTAATCAGCTGGTTAAAGCTTCATCCACACAGCTTCTAAGTTATGGAACAGTCTCCCCCGAACAACAATTTTGATATTAAATGCGAATGAGCACCATATTTCAGGTCCTTTTTCTACCATTTTTATGCAACGGCCCAACCTTGTGAGCAGTGATGTGAACATATTATGCTTTGTTGATCTTAGACAAGTTATACACCATATTAAAGGTAAATGATATGATTGGGGTAGTCCTCAACTTATGCTGAAAATACTCTAGAATCAAGTAAACTATGCAAGGATTCTCCTGTGAAAATCTTGTAGTCAAACATTAACTCATTCTAAAATAACTAATGTCAATATCCCTCATGGCAGACAAACCTGCTGTGTGGCTCTCTATGGGTCACATTTTTATCCTGCCCCAATAGAATTAAAATACAATTATGTTCATGTTTGATTCTCCGTAAGTAAAAAAGAAAATCCCTCCAGCTGGGAGATCCACTCCAGCTGGTGTATAGTTGGTATATATTTCAACTCATTTAGTTCGGGTTAGGCATTTTCAAGTGTTCCCAATCATGTCACTAACCTTTAAAGCTTACAGTCTCTACTTTCAGACTTTATGAAAAACGCAATATCATTAATTCCAGTTTATGGTGCAATTTGTGGCAATAGGTCACAAATAAAAGTCGGCCAATGTAGGTCAAACAAAACATGAGAAATTAATTAAACAATAAAATGAATAAGAACTTTATTTTGATATATCTTTTGTCAAAAACATCTGCACACTCTAGTCTCTACACCAAAATTTGCAATTTTGGAGCAAAAAGTCTGATTTTATACATAAATAACCATAATTAAAGGTATTGGCTAACATCTACCACAGTTAAAAAAAATCTGCAGCCACATGATTCCCCATGCTACCAGTGTTGCTTTGATGAGGTCTAAAATGAGCCCTGAAAAAATTGCATTTCAAAATGATTATTTAGTGCTTTAAAAAAATGTTGAAATCGTAAGTTGACCGTTCAGCTTGCGCCATTTCTCCGCATGTGTGCTACACCCTAGGTTAATAACTCGCCCGAAGTTTATTGTTTATTTCATGTATAACTTGCGCTTGGCAGTGTAACTTTTCGCAACTTTTGTATTCGCTAGGTGTTATATTCATGTCCATTGAACACTACTATGTAGCTCAGATATGCAAAGTTTGACAAAATTTTTTTTTAAATTGAAGCTCCACAATGTTTTAGCTAATACACTTTTAATGAAAAAATACTATGCAATAATGTTGATTTAATCAAGGTGGATTTGCGTGCCAATTTTTGCCATGATCACATGGTTGCAGCCAACAAACACAGGGCGGGGGTTGGGGGGGGGGGGGGTGAGGGGAAATGACTGTGAGGCCAATCATGTGCGAATCCGCCACTCAATTATGTCACGTATGCGCTTAACTATATCTGCCTTCACGCGTGGCCAAATAATTATATACTCACCTTATCAGAAGCAATGTTTTTTTAAATAACAAATTACGTTTTTCGCTGTACGCCAATAGTAAAAGAATGAGTGAAACACACAATCTTCAGTGGCTTGAAGGGCATCGAATAGAAAATAGGCAAAAACACCATGATAATATCAAATGCAAAATTACTCAAACTGGGTAGCTTGGGCACTATTTTTGACATAGTTATCAAAGAAAATTTACGTTTGTAAATAATAAATGTCTAAAAATCTATTTGTCAGAGTTGATGGGAATGTGTGCAAAAACTGACGATGAAGGAGGGTATGATTTCAACACTTGCCACAAAATAAACTTTGATTGAAAGTTTGAAACAAAATTTTCTCATGCTATTTGTTTTTAAAGCACTGTAATAACAGTGTTTCCAAAGTTTAAAAAAATGCTGAGCTCATATCCCCATGCTACCAGGTGTCCTCTGACATGGTCTAAAATGAAGGCCCTGAAAAAATGCACAAATTGAAAGACGATCAGTAAGGATTTTAAAAAAAGTTAAAGATCATTGAGAGACCATTCCAGCTTTCCCCCATAGACTGCTGCGTTGCAGAATTTCCTATCGCCTGATAGGAAATGAATGTGCCAATTTGTATCTGCACATATTGTACTAGTGACAGCATAACTGTCTAAACTTTTGTGTTCTAAGGTGTTTATTTGTCCGTTCAAACACTGTCAGATATGTCAGATAGCAAAGTTCAACAATTTTTTTAAACGTGTCTTCCACAGTGTTATATAGCGTCTTTAATAGATATACAGGAGACTCCCATTAGAACAAAGTACTCAGGACTGGCAGTTTTCTTTTGTAGTATCGAAAATTCATTGTAACGAAACAGTGAAAGTATATAAAGATATATAGATAATAATTTTGGGAGCCGAATTTATACTTCATTGTAACAGTAATTTCGTTATTACCTTGTTAGTTATAATGGGAGTGCACTGTACTGACTTACAGGGCCAAAAAAATTGTACTATGTAACCGGGAAACAAGTGAAGTTTTCGCAAAACTTTATCAAATGTCCAAACTCATCTTCAGCTCTTCCTATGAAGTTGGCAGCTTGGAACATCCAACATCAAAGAAACTAAGGCACCTGAAAAATTCATTTGTACGTCCTTAGGAATCCAACAGCTGTTTGAATTCATTATTGCTAGTTGTGACTCTGGTCTCTCATACCTCCTTGGTAACTGTTAACCCTATTTTAACTGGGCTATTTCAGACCAGGTTTTTACGGGGGGGGGGGGGGTCAATTTGACCCCCCCTTCAGATCTCGGCCGCCGAACGCGCGATCGCCGCGAAAATCTGCATGCGCATAGAGCCGGATGTAAACTACACGACTGTATAGTAAAATTTTCGAAAAATTATTTTTTTCATTTTTTAAGTAATCAATTATGCAAATAAGTGCATGAAATTATGTCTTCGCCCATAACTCACTTACAATAGCTAGTAGAATACTAATTTTTGGTGAACTATTCATTCTGACATTTCTCACAATTCATACAAAAAATTTGCTGCTGAATTGAAGTAATCTTCTTATTGTAATTTTATTTTTGTGAACTTTCTATGTATTTCTTGTTTTTTTCGACTTTTGTTTCTCATTGTTTTTTGAATGAAATTCTGTTGGGGACACTTTGCAAATCATAAACAGATAGAATTAATTCATTTCAACCAGTCAAAGCCAAAATAATCATACATTTAATGATTGTTTGGCGAAAACCAATTTCCATTGATTTTTGTAACACAATCACGTTTGAGCGTTTTGGGTTGAAATGCAATGTATAAAAAAGTTTGCGAGCGTCGTAATGGTACGTCCATTGGTTCGAGCAAAACAGTCTTCAAAGATGGTCGCAAAGACTTGAACAGTTAAAAAGTAGTGAGCGATGCGATCAAAAAAATTTGCCGCGGCGGCATGGTCGCGCGAAATTTCGTCGAGGGGGGCGGTCAAATTGACCCCCCCCCCAGTAATATGGTTAAACACAAACAATAACAGGAGCCAACAAACGTCACAACTCACCTCACGTGCGTAAGTGAATCCAAGGACGCACGTTCCACTCTCCTGGAACACACAAATAACGATACTGGCTGGGTTCTTGACTCATGCATCTAGTCGATGAACTTTGCCGTGACCCGTAAGAATGGCTGATGAAAGAAATAAGATATCAACTTTAAATAAGAATCTAATAATTATAAGTAAAAAAACATAGACATTATCTCTCCATTTGATTCTAAGAGTGTCTAAAATTTCATTCACACCCAGGTAAACGAAATTATGCACTGTGGATTGGTGTGCAACGACTAAGTCGGCGAATAAAGTGCGTAGTCGGACTGCGTACACGGAGTCGCGACTACCGACCATATCGGGAACGCCAATAGTCACATGTTATTTATTACAAACTGAGTCAAAAGACGTAAAAATTGAGCAGAACTACCAATCATTGTAGTCAGGACAAATGATGGCATTGTGTAATTGTACCGCTAGCTTGATCTTTTGACTCTTTATTCTTTTCTTTTACGTTTTCATTGTGAATCGCCAATAATCTATGCAATCAAACCAAACTGCCTAAAATGTACTTGACTCAGCCTATAATGTGCAATGCATCATACATGTGTGCGTACTACTTGCACTAGCTGCGACTCCGAAATGCGACACGCCATAGCACCGCACACACCAATCTTGAAAACACTAAGACGTTGAACACGGATACGTCGACTGAAGTCAAGAGTACCGCGACTATTGTGGGCGACTAGTCGATCTCTAAAATGCTGAAAGTCGGCAACACTAGTGGATGATTTAATTACACTATGAATGAATGAACAAAATTAACTTTGCATTCTGTTGTTGTGGAATGAAATGGCTACTAGTATTCGTCTGAAGACTCACTAGATGGTGTTGAGGTAGGGTTGTTGGGAGGGTTGGGGGGTATTTGGAAGGTAGGTTTGTTGTAGGGGTGGTGTGATTTGGAGAGGTAATTTGTGTAAGGGGGGTGGGGTGGGGGTTGTTCGGGAGGGTAATTTGTGGTAGGGTGAGGTGAGGTTGGGGGTTTAGGAGGGGTAGGGAAGTACTCCTGCACATACATACCTGGGTGTAGAATACAATGACATGCTGAGCCCAATGGACGGTGTGATTGCAGGTGTGTTGATGGGAGGTGGTTGGTGGGAGGTGGGGTGTTTGGGAGGGGGGAGGGTTGTTGGAGGTGGGGGGGGGGGTTGTTGGGAGGAGTGAGGTTGTTGGGAGGGGTAGGATGTAATCTTAACATATACACTTTGGTGTGGAATACAATGGTTGTTTAGTAGTTGGTCAACGTACACTGGATGATGTAAGGTGGGGGTGGGGTTTGGTTAATAGGGGTGGGGGTGGGGTGTAAACATAATACACATTTGTTGGTATGGAATACAATGGCAGTTGAGTGGTTAGTCTATGCACACTAGATGGTATGAGGGCATTGGTAGGAAAGGGGGTGGGTTGTGGGGAAAGGGGGTGGGTTGTGGGTAGAGGGAGGGGTTGTGGGGAGATGGACTGCAGGAATGGGTGGGGTGGGGCTATAATTGTTACATACATACCTTGGTATGGAATACAATGGCTGCTGAGTAGTTAGTCTGTGCACACTGGATGGTCACTTTGCCACCCAGTTCCATCCAGGGTATTGTCAGTATTGATCGGCCATAGGCATTGGGAAATGTCAGAGTGTATTCCTCTCCATGGTCCAACACATACACAGTACCTAAATGCCACACGTAAAAAAAAACATTGTTGGTTAAAATAAAGATTATATACTGTTACCTGTCACCTAAAAATGAAAACTGCCCCATCCCCGCAGTAACAAATAATCAAACAAAAAGTATGATTGTTGGTTTGTGACAAGTATATTCAATGTTATATCATCCTTATTTTCTGCCATCCAGAAAACGTTATGGTAATACTATGTATTTTTACTTTGCAACCTCTGGAAAATTTATTATGTTGACTTTTTTCTGTCTCTGCTATTGTAGTGGTTAGTGTATTCTTTCTGAAATTGTCATGTTGTTTTCAAACAAGTATGGAGTCGAGGCCTACTGTTCTGAGTCACAAGGCCTTTGGAAAAATACTTTTCACACAGACTTTGTGCACATGACTCGGTCCGAGGCCAAGGACAAGGCCGGCCTTGACTCCATCCCTGTTTTCAAATTCCTTAACCCTATTTTAACACAAAACAATAACAGAGCCAACAAACTCACACACTCAACCTCACTGCGTAAGTGAATCCAAGGAGCACGTTCCAACTGCTCCTGAACACAACAAATAACGATACTGGCTGGTTCTTGACCTCTGCATCAGTCGATGAACTTTGCTACCCGTAAGAATGGCTGATGAAAGAAATTAAGATATCACTTTAAATAAGAATCTAATAATATATAAGTAAAAAAACATAGACATTATCTTCCATTTGTTTCTAAGAGTGTTCTAAAATTTCATTCACACGCCAAGGTAAACTGAAATTATGCACTGTGGATTGGTGTTGCAACGACTAAGTCGGCGAATAAGTCGTAGTCGCGACTGCGTACACGAGTGCGACTCCGACTATCGAACGCAATAGTCAATGTTATTTTATTAAAAACTGAGTCAAAAGATCTAAAAATTGAACAGAACTACCAATCATTGTGTTCATGGACAAATGCATGGCATTGTGTATGTGTAGCTAGCTTGATCTTTTGACTCTTTATTCTTTTCTTTACGTTTTCATTGTGAATCGCCAATAATCTATGCACATCAAACCAAACTGCCAAAATGTACTTGATCAGCCTATAATGTGTCAATGCGATCATACATGTGTGCGTATACTGGCACTCAGCTGCGACTTCCGAATGCGACACCTCATGCACTCCCACACACCAATCTTGAAAACACTAAGACGTTGAACACGCGATACGTCACTGATAGTCAAGTACCGCGACTATTGTGGGCGACTAGTCGACTCTCTAAAATGCTGAAAGTCGGCAACACTATGTGGATGATTATACACTATGAAATGATAACAAAATTACTTTGCATTCTGTTGTGTGGAAGAAATGGCTACTAGTATTGGTCTGAGACTCACTAGAATGGTGTTGAGGTAGGGTGTTGGGAGGGTGGGGGGTATTTGGAAGGGTAGGTTTGTTGTAGGGTGGGTGGTGATTGGAGGGTAATTGTGGTAAGGGTGGGTGGGGTGGGGTTGCTTCGGGGGGTACATTTGTGTAGGGGTGAGGTGGGGTGGGGTGTTTAGGAGGGTAGGGAAGTACTCCTGCACATACATACCTGGGTGTAGAATACAATGACTGCCTGAGCCCAATGGACGGTGTGATTCTCAAAAGATGCGCAAGACTTGAAAGTAAAAAGTCGGCGAGCGATGCGGTGAAAAAATTTTGTGCGGTGGCATGGTCGCGAAATTCGTCGAGGGGGGGGTCAAATTGACCCCCCCAGTTAATATAGGGTTAACTGAATACTACTACACTTCTACTACTACTACTACTACTACTACGACTACTACTACGACTACTACTACTACTACTACACTTCTACTACTACTACTACTACGACTACTACTACTGCTACTACTACTACTACTACGACTACTGCACTTCTACTACTACTACTACTACGACTACTATGACGACTACTACTACTACTACTACGACTACTACGACTACTACTGCTGCTACTGCTACTACTCTACTGCTACTACTACTACTACGACTACTGCTACTGCTCTACTACTACGACTACTACTGCTACTACTCCTACTACTACTACTGCTACTACATATACTACTACTACTACTACTACAACTACTACTGCTATGACTACTACTACTACTTCTACCCCTACTACTACCGCCACCACCACAACTATTGAATACTACTACTACCACTTCTACTACTCCTACAACCAATACCACTTTTACCATCACTACATTATACTACTAAGCAAGCCTGTGAATAAACATGAGAATATCAGTGTGCAATTAAAGATATGATAATGGAGAAAATAAGCTTAACAAACACCACCCTGTCTGATGACATACATTTAGGAGCTACCCCTTTTCATTGGCCACAATTTGAATTGGCAGTATGTGATTGGTTGCCACTTGATAGCAAATCCCATGAACACATAAAGCAAAGCAAAAAATGATACTCACATTCACCAATCATGTTGACACCAATAGACATTCCTAGGAATTTTGACTTGGTCCAGACGTGGGCATTCATGCAGATATTTCTTGAAGGACACTCTGCATAAAATGCAGACACTGCAAGAAAAAAAAAAGGTCACAGCAATGTAATAATCATTGGTACTCCAACTGATATGTGTCACTGTAGTTGCTAATTATGTTTCAACTACTACTCTAGTTACTGACATTAGTTACTAGTTAGAGCCAGAGCCATCCTGTTCCTACAGTGGAGCATTGGGCAGTGCCCGTTTTTGTTTCAGTCTGTAACCCTTGGCCACATAACTTCACAAGGCAGTTTGACTACAGCGGGGGGGGGGGGGTCATTCCTCTAGGAATTGCGTGTGTTAACTTCCCTACACCATCTAGATATCCGAGTGCCAGGCAGGCTAGCGGCAGCATTTGGAATGTATATGTAATGGCATGATGCAACCGCAAGTCGAACTTGCAATCTCCCAGTAGAGAGGCAGACGCTCTACCAACTCAGTTCACTCCAGGGTGATACCTAATGTGATAAGTCTCACAAATACTAGTTGCTAAAACTGCATGTATTACTTATTCTTATCCTCCTTGCACCTCACAAGTTATTTATCAGTACAGCCATTTTGCTAAAACTCATAGCATGGTTCATGTACTATTACCACTTCACTTGTTGTATTTGTACCACAAGAACTACTGTATCAATTAACACTTGTTTTCTGGTAATACTTTGACCTCCAACAAATCTGAGAATACCACAACACATATTATTCCCATTCTTGTAGTACTGGTATACATTTGTTAATGGTTTTAAAGCTTTTTTTGTTACCCTACAGCTCAAAATCCATTTAAAATGCAGGTAAACATAAGACACAAAGTAGTGAAAAATACATTAAAACCACACTATTTGTACAATTTTCATTTGTATATTCATGACTTCACAAGTCAAAGTTCACAGGTGTGACGAGTTTTCTTACCAGGAGGGTGATGCGACACCTGCTCTGCTACGAATGTCACTCTGTCTGATGCCGCCGCTGATGCCCCTCCCGATTGGCCGCCATTTAAAATGGGAGCATGTGATTGGTTGGCACTTGAAGGAACATCCCAGGAACATCGGAATGTCTCTCCTAGGATGGGATTGTATGGTTTCTTGGCAAGGGAACCCTGGAAAGAGAATGCCAATATGTAGATTATTGGTGAGCTAGAAAATTTGTGATATTGTTCATTTCAAATCAATGCAAGCCACAAACACATGTAACAAATCAAGGTAAACTGTACAGTGTGTAAGAACATGGTTTGGCAAACACATGGCAGCCATATTAACAAAACATTTGAAAATGACAATGCCACTTTAATTACCTTTGTTTAAATAAGATGATTCTTCCCCTATTGACAAATGGTATACTTTCATCACCTCTTCTTTTTTCTGACTATAGAATGGTTACTGTTTATGGCTGGAATGCAATATGTTTAACACCTTTACATCAAGAATTACTATCAAAGGAAAATGTGCCAGTTTATCATGAAGAAATTGTTAATATCATTTGAAAGGCATGTGTTCAAGTGAAAAAAAAAATGCACAAAGATAGGTTGCAAGCTAACAAATAATCAAGTGAGTTTCTAGGTAAGTATACTGTTTTAAAGATGACCCAAAACACAATTGTTACAAACAGTTCACGTCATACCTTTCGACCAACGTGAAAGGAACAAAGATAATACTCAACAACCGCCAGCATTCTTGCCTCTGGTGTAGGTAATGTTGGTACTCTGCAAAAGAGATAAAAGTCAATTTTTCAAGTGGGAAAAAAGACCGCGTGATATGTTACATCATGTCAGGAGAACCTCCCCTAGGACGACAACTGCTCTACAGGACAACTGTCCTAAGAACAACTGCCCAGTAGACAAATACCACGAGGAAAACTGTCTTGAGGACAACTGCCCTAGAGGACAACTATCCCTGTGGACAACTAACCCAGAGGACAACTGCCCTAAGGACAACTGTCCTGAGAACAACTGCCCTGTAGACAAATGCCCCGAGGACAACTGCCCTACAGGACAACTGTCCTGAGAACAATTGCCCTGTAGACAAATACCATGAGGACAACTGTTTTGAGGACAACTGCCCTGGAGGATAACTATCCCTGTGGACAACTAACCCAGAGGACAACTACCCTAAGGACAACTGTCCTGAGAACAACTGCCCTGTAGACAAACGCCCTGAGGACAACTGCCCTACAGGACAACTGCCCTACGAATAACTGCCCTGTAGACAAATGCCCTCACGACAACTGTCTTGAGGACAACTGCCCTAGGGGACAACTATCCCTGTGGACAACTAACCCAGAGGACAACTGCCCTAAGGACAACTGTCCTGAGAAAAACTGCCCTGTAGACAAATGCCCTGAGGACAACTGCCCTACAGGACAACTGTCCTGAGAACAATTGCCCTGTAGACAAATACCATGAGGACAACTGTTTTGAGGACAACTGCCCTGGAGGATAACTATCCCTGTGGACAACTAACCCAGAGGACAACAACCCTAAGGACAACTGTCCTGAGAACAACTGCCCTGAAGACAAACGCCCTGAGGACAACTGCCCTACAGGACAACTGTCCTGAGAACAACTGCCCTGAAGACAAACGCCCCGAGGACAACTGCCCTACAGAATAACTGCCCAGTAGACAAATGCCCTCACGACAACTGCCTTGAGGACAACTGCTGTGAGGACAACTGCCCTGTAGACAAATTCCCTGAGGACAAATTCCCTGAGGACAATTGCCCTACAGGACAACTGCCCTCAGAATAACTGCCCAGTAGACAAATGCCCTCAGGACAACTGCCTTGAGGACAACTGCTGTCAGGACAACTGCCTTGTACACAAATACCATGAGGACAACTAGCCCAGAGGACAACCGCCCTACGGACAACTGCTGTGAGGACAACTGCCCTGTAGACAATTGCTCTGAAGGACAACTATCCTGGAGTGCGACTACCCTGAGGACATCTCCACCAAGATGACAATTCCCTTTAGGACAACTTATATTTTGAAACTGGAAACATTGTTAAATTCCTCTTGGGAGTTACTCTCCAGTGGAGTTGTCTTCAGGGAAGTTGTCTCCAGGGAAGTTATCCTCTGGTGGAGTGATCCTCCAGGGTAGCTGTCCCCTGAGGGAGTAATCCAATAACTGGGGTCCCCCCATTCATCAGGTCTGACAATTCATACGTTTTGTTAATCATAAGGTTTGGTAGTCAGTAGGGCAATTACATTATTCATATGATTTTGACACTCTCACATGTAATTTAATGAGAAGATAAGGTCCACAGACTACCAGTCATACTGCCTTATATCAGATTAGCTAATTATCACAAGAACAAAAGGATGAGGGATAACTGTTCATAATGCAAAATCTGGAACATTTGTTACAAGGTCTGTCAATTGAAATTGAGAAAAGTCATTTACAAAAAGCATTTGTTGGTCATTATTAAGTAAAATGATATTGCAGGTCATAAATAAGAAAAAAAGTTCCCATTACTAACTTTACTTGAGGGATTCGGTACTTCATAATTGTCCCAATATGTACCAAACTTCACTGACAGATCTATGCACATCCTACACTGTACAGAAAAGAAGAGAAACAAAAAGTCCTACCTGACAAACATTTGTGGGAGTGCCATGAAGTCAGCAAACATTTCTAGTAATGACCTCCTCTCCAAAATGAATGTTGGAAGAACAACCTGGATATGGAAGATAACATAATGGATTAACCCTAAAAAGCCCAAGGGGGGGGGGGGCACATTGTGCCCCCCACCAAATTTTTTTTCGCAACGTCCACAATTTTTGTCGAAATTTGATCAAACCTGGTGACTTTTCCTAAAATTTTATGGCGAACATTTTGGTGTATAGTTTAGGGTTACCCATGAAATCGTGTTGCCATGGCAACCACATTTTGAAGGTTATGTGTGTCATTTTTTGGTGTTTTCTTCTATTTTTACTACATAGAAGAGTTACTGCCACTTGTTTTTCGTATCTATTGACTCAAATATGACATGAAACGTATGTTTCATCTATTTCGAAACATATTCAACACATTTCTTTTGTTTTCCTTTATTTTTAAAGGGTAAAATGGTGCCAAAACAATAAACACAATAAAAAGTATTGAAAATTCATTTTTCTTGGATTTTTTTCTTTATTTTCAATTTTAAATTATCAGATTACAAGATTTGATGTATCAAAGTGCAATTCCATCAAAAAAGTTTACCAGAATGATAAAAAAATGCATTTATTCAGGTTATTTTAACTCTTTAGTGCAACCAACAGTGCATACTAATTTGTGCGTATATGCATTACATTCCCGCTATGTGTATTGTAACACAAAATATGAGCCCCAAACAGTCAAAGTTTACTCAAAATACTTATTTTCTATCTTAAAATATGTGATCTTGTATATTTAGAGACAAATTAATCACTTGTGAGTGTATACAAGGGGTATTAAAGACGAAAACTTTGAAATATTCAACAAAATCCATATTTTCTATGTATTTCATTATATTATGGTGAATAGCGCCCCCATGTGGTGACCTTGAGAAATTTTGATGGTTGTGTTTTGTAGAGTTTGAGTTGCTTTGCATGTGTGCCAAATTTGAGAGTGATTGGTCAAAAAATAAAGATTTTACAGAAGGGGGGCACATTGTGCCCCCCCCCCCCTTGGGCCACGGGGAGCCAAAAATAGCTTGGGCTTTTTAGGGTTAACTCTTAACATGCCAGAGGATTTTAAGTTTCTAGTTACTTCATGTGTATCATATGGTGCAGATCTGTGACTTTGGCACATTAACAGTTTTTATTTTTAACTGAGAAAGAAATTAAGAACTTTGTCAAGATCCGTCTCTCTCTTTCTTCTTCTTCTTCTTCCTCTTCCTATTTTTTTTAGGGGGGGGGGAAGGAAAAGGTTTACTAACCCTGGTAAGATCCATGCCTAATTTGAGTTGTGATAACAGGTGTAAGATGATGCTTTTATGCTCCTCCACTCCTTCTAGATCTTTGTCCGCATCAATGTCAGCATCTGAGACTTCATCTTCGGGATTGAAATCTCCTGAAAAGAAACATACACACACACAAATCAGATGGACCAGAATTAAATATTGTATTCATGATATACTGACCACTAAAAGGCCTTTTGACAGAGTTGACATATTTCACATTTTTGTCATATTTCCTTTCTGCTCTTTGATATCACAAAATCTGTTCATGTATGAAGTCAATGGGAGTAATTAGTATTTTGCATAGAAAATACACTTCTGCAAATGAAAATCATGAACAAATTTCATAAATCTACGTATTTAGCAATTATGAAAATATACTTTCCCTGCCACTTTTAATTACATGTACTTGACACATTGTGAGATGTCATGTGTTGTACATGTACAGTAATTCGGATGAATATCCCATGTGATCAATCTATTTATCTATCTATCTATCTATCTATCTATCTATCTAATCTATCCATCTATTTTCTTATCTATCTCTATATCTATCGGTATCTATCTATCCATCCATCAATCTGACTATCGAGATCTATCTATCTATCCATCTATCTATCTATCTATCTATCTATCTACCTATCTTTCTATCTATCTATCCATGCGTCTGTCGATCTATCTATCCAATTATCTATCTAATCTATCAATCTATCCATCTATCTACCTATCCATCTGATTATCTATGTGTCTATCTATGTACCTATTTATATATCTATCTATCTATCATTTATCTACTTACCAATATATCTCTCTATCTATTTATCTATCAAACTCTGTGTTAATTATGAAAATATACTTTGCCACTCTTACTTACTTGGCACATTATGAGATGTGTTGGAATTCAATGCAGCAGGGTTAGAATAGCTCCGGTGATCAGGTGAACTGCTGGGCTGGAAGGCATGGTCACCATGTGGTCTTGTTCCTGGTAGATGGGTTCTAATATCAACACTACCAATAAAAAACAAATAAACAATTCTAATTTTAATTTTGTTGGTTTAGAAACATAAAAGATGTTGTAGTGACTTAGTCACTCGCTCTATAGTTTGTTGAACTGCAACCAGTTTTAACCAGTTCAGCACGTCGAGACACGCAACGTGATGTCGCAATAATTTTGCAGATTTAGATTTCACATGTCATTCTTATACAATCACTGCCATTTTCAACGCATAATTTATGTCTGCTTAGCTAATTATCATCGTCAATTGCACGTGGATATTCCCTGGGATTTTCCACTCGCCCTAGTTTTTACCAACTTTCTTGCCATGTTTCTTCACTCGCCGTTTCCATCTTGCTTGAGAATAACTCGCTTCATCGGCTTGAGTCATATACACCTATCTTCGTGCTGTTTAGTTGCTACCGCCAAGATGTTTTCAACCCCGGGCGCTGTCCTCTTCTGCACCGAAGATTCGGGCGTTGGAACTTCGAAGCTTCAGCTCGTCTCACAGCAGCACAGATAGACTTTTCATCCCTCAGCTGTTCGGTGTCTCACTGCCTCAACCGGAGAATTGTCCGCATCAACCGGCACAACTCACTGCTGCCTCACTCGCGACGCATTCTCCCGTCTATTTGGCCCACTTACCGCCACGAACAGCCGAGTTTCTGACACTTCCTTTCATCAACCGCACGACTGTTGCTGGTCCAACCATGGACTTCATCCGGGCGACTCACCGTCCCGTCAATCATCCATCACCGCTGCAATTTTACCATGTCTTCACATCACCTTCGTCTGGCTCTTCAGCCCCGACTCGGCGGAGCGTCGCACCATCACAAAAAGACTCCGAGGTTCGTCACCGCGTCTGAGCCGTTCGTCTCCGTGACCTGACTTCTCGTTGAACGCCCTTTTCACTTTCAACTGTCTTCGCACGTCCTTACTTTGGTCGCGATAGCTAGACTTTTCCATGCACGTTTTATCGGCCATCTTTTACGAGACTCATGGACACTTGGACACTTAACTTGCAATTCATTTTTGTGCTGTATTTACTCATTTACGTAGCATGTACAATCATTTACTGTATCTTGTTTTGTAGCTATATTACAATTATCTGTGCAATATCCACTTATTCAATTCTCATTGCAAACATCTATTTTTATAATAAACATAATGAAAAGGGAAATGTTCTCTGCATGTTTTTATTCTGTGTAAACTGACTGTCCACGTAAAAGTAAAAATAAGGAATTATTGACGCAATTCATTTACAATCTACATTCATTCATATTTCATTTTACAATCTATCAAACGTTTATTCAACCAACCGTGTCATAATTCCACTACAATGTTAATCCAATACACTTTGACAACCAGAAGGGTGTTTACACCATTCACATTATACAATGATAGCGCCCTTCCAGATCTTAGTATACAATTTGAATTTGGCTGTAACATCTTAGTAGTGTTGTAGGCTATACCAGTCTCAAGGCCCATTTTTTTCTTAGTCCTGGTCTAGGTGTCAAGACCAAGACCTAACAGTAAATAAACGGCAACTTCATACTTATATCTAGTCTTTGTCTACGGAATTCTGGTCTTGATTACAATAAAAAAAATGTCTTATTTACCCAGGGTAGCCACTTCAGTCAAATAGACTGCTGTACCAGTGAACTGTTATTACCCTTCTCTGTTCTAGAATGCCAAGTGCCGGTGCCAGGCTAGAATGCAGAAGGTACCATTTCTATATTGGTACAACCCGGCCGGGGCTTGAACCAGCAACCTTCTGATCTTGAGGCAGATGCTCTAACCACTAGGCCATCACGCTGGTCATCACTACATAACTACATCTTGGCAGGAATCTCAAAATATGGTAACTCTCATCAGACATGTATACATGCACATGAAAGGTATTTTTTACACATTCACATCATCTTGTAAAAAAAACATATAATTTTTGTTTCAGAATATTACATGGTATTTCTTCATCAATTCAGCAATAGCATACAAACTTATCATAACTAGCTATGCCATTTTCAACACAATTAAACAAGACAGTCTTTTTACAGCAAAATCTGACACACAGACCAGTGTTGTGGTGTGACCACAAGCTCTGAGGCCAAGGTCACCCCAAAACATTACCTCCCCATAGTGTTTGCACAGGGCCTCAGATTGACGCCAAGGCCAAGGACTTCAAAAATAGACCTCAAAGCGGGCCTCGGCCCAACATGGCTACAGACACATTTCATTTCATAAGGTCACTGTTTTCATTTCTAGTATTATCTCATACCGCCATTATAGCAATTACATGTCGCCGGCAGAAGGGCCCTTGCTAGCATATGTTCACGGCAGAAGGGCCGTAACACCAAATTGTCTCTAACTTGAAAACCACTAGCTCTTTTCACATGAAATCAAAGTAGAGTTATAATTTTAGATCCTTCAGTCTGACTTTCAAGTGCAAATATCCAATAAGGCAATATTTCTAAAGTTAGAGAAAATTTACTGTTAAAGCCCAAGTTTAGTTTTGAGGATTTTTTGTTTATTTGAAAGCTTTCTGCCCAAAGGTCACATCACACCAATAACAGATTCTGAATGTCTTTCGTCTTTTTTAATTAATTAATGAAAATCTTGGGGGGGGGACCCCAAGATTTTTGGTACCCCGGAGATTTTTGACTATATTTTACATTATAGCATCCAAAGGGTTAATAAGGTGTTAATGTAATCCAAGTTATACCTCATCAGAAAGAGCAGTGTTTGCTCTTTCTGATGAGGTATAACTCATATAACCACTACCAGATACGTTACCATGTTTCTGAATAATGAACCATTTTAAAATCCGTGAGATAAACAAAAGTTTATGTGCGGGATTTTTAAAGCCCAAGTTTAGTTTTTTGGGGATTTCTTTTTTATTTGAAACGCTTTAATGCCCAAAGGTCACATGCAACACCACAATAACAGATTCTGAATGTCTATTCGTTTTTTAATATTAAAATTAATGAAAATCTTGGGGGAGGGCGGGTTGTGTGTGGACCCCAGAGATTATTTTGGGTGTACTCACACCCGGCATTTTCGACTATATGTTACTTATAGATCGCAAAGTGTTAATAAGGTGTATTAACGGTCTATCCGAGTTTATACTCATCAGAAGCAGCAGACCTCTGGAAATCTTTCTGATGAGGCATAATTTTGGATAACCTAAGCACCTTATTAACCCTTTGTATGACTATAATGTAACAGTCTGGCAATTTCATGAAAGCTGAAGCTGCCCTTCTCCATTTTGCTGGCTCTCGTGGTACAACGAAATAAGACACCAAAAAATAAAAAAGAAAATGTTTTATATTGATGCTACTCTGGCCAGCCATCAGTTAAACATATATACGTTGCTTCATTCGCTATTCGAACACAACTTACAACTACAGAAAACATTACGGTTCGCTATTGATACTCTTAGCAGATTGTTATTAAAATCATAAAGAATTTCCATTTTTATTTTTTTTTTTTTTTTTTTTTTTTTTTTTTCTTACATTTTTTTCATTCTATTTTTTTTTATTTTGTCCTTATGCACCAACAATTTCCATGAAGCGATTACTCAGTGGTAAGCGTATTCTGGCAGATTTGCTTTTTGCGTCACAAAGGGTTTACTATTGCGATGCATTTTCTGAAAAATTGAGAAGGTCTTGTACCGGATTGTGTGCTTTCATACAATTGAAACTATTGAAGTTTACCATATTCAAACAATTTAACGGGGCGCTAAAACATCCGGGCTATCTTCGGTCTTGTGCATGCACTGATATGATAATTCTATGTTGTTTTTCTTCATAATCATTAGATTCTTATTGTATAACCTACTTTATACGTGGGCTATTTCAGACGGCAGGTTTTTAGTGGGGGGGGGGGGGGGTCAATTTGGAGCCCCCCCTTCAGATCTTAGCCGGCAGATGGCCGCGCGATCGCCGGCGGAAAATTTGCAACGTGCTGGCATCAGAGCAGGATATGTAAACTAACAAGACTATAACAGTAAAATTGTCAAAAAAATTGATTTTTTATATTTTTAAAGTTATTAATTATGAACAATAAGTGCATGGAAATTATGTTCCGCCTATATCTCGCTTAACATAGAGCGCAGTGAATGCTAATTTTAGGTGAAAATATTCATTTTGAGCATTTCTAACAAGATTATCTAGCAAAAAATTTTGACGAATCAGAATTATTTCTCTATGTATTTTATTCGTATTGTGAATTTCTTATGTAATTTTCCTAATTTTGTTTTTAGGCGCTTTTGTTTTTTATTATTTTTTTGTATGATCACTTTTCGGTCGGAGGAGCACTTTGCGATCATAAACAGATACTTTAATCCATTTAGCTCAGTAAAATTAATAATCATACTTCTGATTTTTGGCACTCACCACAAATCAGACAATTTGCAATGATTTTGTACAACAAAATCATGGTTTTTGAGGCAATTTTGGAGTTGCCATGCATGTTACGCAAAAAAGTTGCGCAGGACGTCGTAAAAGGTACATCGCGATTTCTTTTGAAATGGTCTTTAAATAGATGCGCAGAGACTTGAAAATAAAAACCAGTGAATAGGCGTGGTCAAAAAATGTTTGCGCTAGGGCGAGTGTCAAATCATGCAGAGAATTTGTCGAGGGGGGACGGGGGGGGGCATTATGGACATAACTCCCGCGCATCCCCCCCCCCCCCCCCCGGTGGTATTAGGGTTAAAATTGAATTCGATGAGTCAGTTTTTGAAAATTGTCTTTAACTCGCGAGATTGTATGCTTTTTTTTGCTGAGAATGTAACCATAAATTGATCATCATACGGCCACCAACTATCAAGAGCGGACATTATTTATCTTTCTGGATCCCAAGTCTTTCCTAACTGATTATTCGCCATACTCCTGTGCAGCTTCGCAATATCTGCCGGTGACCTTTGACGCCTTGGGTCGACGTTCGCTGTCGGTGCAGCATTGTCAACAGTTCCTCCAGACATTCCATGCGTGGCGTTGCGATGGTGGTTTCAAGAGGAGGCAATCCTAAAACCAAGCAACAGAATATTTATACAAATGACTGATGGAGGTCTTGTGCCATTACGAGTGACATGAATGGCTGAAGACTTGAAAAAGTTGACCTCAAGAACAAAATAAGGTGAAATATAATAACGCAAACTATACACCAGCTGAAATAGACCTCCCAGCTAGGAGTTCGGTCTCTAATTTGTATTAGCTAATTAGGAGAAATCGAGCATGAAACATACTAGTAGTTTAACTCTCTCCGAAGCCCATGATATATAATAGAACCCAATAGAGAGCTACACAACAAGGTGTTGCCTGCCCACGAGGGACAGCGACATTAGTTACTTTAGAATGGGTTTGTTTGACTATAAGATTTGTCGCAGCAAGAATCCTTGTGAATAATTTACTTCATTCTAAAAAAATTCAAGTGGAGCAACGTTGAGGCACCGAC